>JAEUCK010000919.1:0-23895 GCA_017311455.1 Otocyon megalotis megalotis | reverse complement strand
CTAACCCTAACCCTAACCCTAAGCGTAAAACTTACCTGTACCGTAACACTAACCCTAACCCTAAACCTACCTGTACCATAAATCTAAACCTAACCCTAAAGCTATCCCTAAACTATACCGTAACGCTAACCCTAATCCTAACCCTAACCTGTTCCGAACTCTACCTCTAACAGTAACCGTAACCTGTACCGAAACCCTAACCCTAACACTAACCTGTACCATAACCATAAAACTAACACTAACCCTAACCCTAACTTGTACCGTAACCCTAAACCTAACCCTAAACCTAAACCTACCCTGTAACGTAACCGTAACCCTAACCCTAACCCTAACCTGCACTGAACCCTAAGCCTAACATTAACCCAAACACTAAATATAACCTGTATCCGAACCCTAACCCGAACCCTAAACTCAATGGCAAACCTAACCCTAACCCTAACACTAACCCTAACCTGTACCGTAACACTAACCATACCCTAACCCTAAGCCTGACCCTAACCCTAACCTTAATCTAAACCTACTCTGTACTGTAACCCTAACCCTAACCCTAACCTGTAAGGCAAACCTAACCCTAAACCTAACACTAACCCTAACCCTAACCTGTACTGTAACACTAAACCTAACCCTAAACCTATCCCTAACCCTAACCTAACCTGTTCCATAAACCTAATCCTAACACTAACCCAAAACCTAAACCTAAATCTAAGCCTAACCTGTACCGTAACCCTAACCCTAAATCTCACCTTAACCTGTACCATAACCCTACCCTATCCCTACCCGTAAACCTAACCCACACCTGAACGGCAACCCTAAACCTTACCCTAACCCTAACAATAACCCTAACCCTAAAACTAACACTTACCGGTACTGTAACCCTAACACTAAACCTAACTTGTACCGTACCCTAACCCTAAACCTAACCCTACCCTTTACCGTAACCCTAACCCTAACTCTAACTCTAAACCTACCCTGTACCCTGACCCTAAACCTAAACTGTAAGGCAAACTTAACCCTAAATCTAACACTAACCCTAGCCCTAACCTGTACCGTAACACTAACCCTAACCCTAAATCTAACCCTAACCTCTCCTGTTCCATAAACCTAACTCTAACCCTAACCCTAACCCTATCCCTAACCCTAACCTGTACCGTAACCCTCACCCTAACCCTAAACCTAAACTTAACCCTGAACTGTACTGTAATCCTAACCCTAATGCTAACCCTAACCCTAAATCTTACCTACACCGTAACCCTAACCCTAACCTGTACCGTAACCCTAACCCTAAACTTAACCCTAACCCTAACCGGTACCGTTACTCTCAACCTAACCCTAACCCTAACCCTAATCCTACCCTGACCTGTACCGCAACCCCAACACTCACCCTCACCCTAACCTGTACCGCAACCCTAACATTAACCCTAAAACTAACCCTAACCCTAACCTGTATGGTAACCCTAATCCTAACCCTAACCCTAACCTGTTCCGAAACCCTAACCGTAACCCTAACCCTAACCTAACCTGTATGGTAACCATAACCCTAAACCTAACAATAACCTGTACCATAAACCTAACCTTAAACCTAAACCTAACCCTAACATGTACCGTAACCCTAACCGAACCCTAACCCTAACCTTAAACCTAACCCTAACCCTAACCCTAACCGTAAAACTAACCTGTACCGTAACAGTAACCGTAACCCAAAACCCAACCCTAATCGTAACCCTAAATGCTACCGTAACCCTGACCCTAACCCTAACGCTAAACTTAACCCTAAACTGTACCGTAACCATAACACAAACGCTAAACCCAACCCTAACCCTTATCTGTACCGTAAGCCTACACCTAACCCTAACCCTAACCCTAACCTGTACCGAAACCCTAACCCTAACACTAAACCTAACATGTACCGTAATCCTAACACTAACCCTAAAGCTAACCTGCACGGTAACCCTAACCCTAACCCTAACCTGTACCGAAAACCTAACCCTAAACCTAACCTATACTGTAACCCTAACACTAACCCTAAACCTAACTTGTACTGTAACTCTAACCCTAACCCTAACCCTAACATTAACGTGTACCGTAAACCTAACCCTAAAACTAACCCTCACCCTAACTTGTATCGAAACCCTTACCCTAACCCTAACCCTAAACCTACCCTCTACCGTAACCCTAACCCTAAACCTAAAGCTAACCTGTACTGTAACCCTAAGCATAACGCTAATCCTAAACTTAACGCAAACCTACACCATAAACCTAACCCTAAACCTAATCGTAACCCTGACTTGTTCCATAACCCTAACCCTAAACCTAACCCTAACCCTTCCTGTACCGTAACCCTAACCCTAACCCTAAACCTAACCTGTACCGTAAGCCTAACACTAACCCTAAACCTAACCATAACCTGTACCGTAATCATAAACCTAACCTTAACCCTAAGCTAAACCGTAACTCTAACCCTAACCCAAAAACTAATCCTAACCTGGACCGTAACCCTAACACTAACCCTAATCTGTACCGCAACCCTAACCCTAATCCTAACCCGAACCCTAATCTGTATGGTAACCCTAAGCCTAACCCTAATCCTAAGCTGTACCACAACCCTAACCCTAACCCTAACCCTGACACTAACCTGTACCGTAACCCTAAACCTAATACTAACCCTAAACTTAACCCTAACTTGTACCGTAACCCTAACCCTAACCCTAACCTGTACCGAAAACCTAACATTAAACCTAAATTTACCCTAACCCTAACACTAACCTTAAAACTAACGTAACCCTAACCTGTACCGTAACCCTAACCCTAACCCTAACCTGTACCATAACCCTACCCCTAATCCTAAACCTAACCTGCACCGTAACACAAAGCTAAACCCTAATTTTAACCCTAACCTGTACCGTAACCCTAACCCTAACCCTAAATTTAACCCTAACCCTAACCCTAACCGTAACCCTAACCTGTACCGTAATCATAACCATAACCCTAAACCCAACCCTAACCCTAACAGTAAACTTAACCTTAAACTCTACCGTAAACCCAACCCTAACGCTAAACCTATCACTAACCCTTACCTATACCGTAACCCTACCCCTAACCATAACCCTAACCTGTACCGTAATCCTAATCCTAACCCTTACCCTAACCTGTACCATAACCCTAATCCTAAACCTAACCCTACCCAGTACCGAAACCCTCACTCTAACACTAACCCTACCCGTAACCCTAACCCACAATTGTACCTTAAACCTAACCCTAACCCTAACACTAACTCTAACCCTAACCGTAACCCTTACCTGTACTGTAACACTAACCCTAACCCTAAAACTAACCTGTACCGTAACTCTAACCCTAACCCTAACCCTAACCTATACCGTACCCCTAACACTAACCCTAACCCTAACCTGTACCGTAACCCAACCTCTACCCCTAACCATAACCTTTACCATAACACTAACCATAACCCGAACCCTAACCTGTGTCGTAACCCTTACCCTAACCCTAACCCTAATGCTAACATGTACCGTAACCCTAACACTAACACTAACCCTAAACTGTACTACAAACCTGACCCTAACCATAACCCTAAAACTAACTTTTACGGTAACCCCGACCCTAACCCTAACCCTAACCTGTAACGCAACCCTAACCCTAAACCTAACCCTAACACTGACACTAACCTGTACGGTAACCCTAACAGTAACCGTAACCCTAAAGTGTACCGTAAACCATAACCCTAACCCTAAACCTAACCTGTACGGTAACCCTAAACCTAACCCTAACCCTAACGTGTACCGTAAACCTAACACTAAAACTAAACCTATACCTACCCTATCCTTAACCCCAACCCTAACCCTAGCCTGTACCGTAACCCTAACACTAACCCTAACCCTAACCTTCACCCTAACCTTAACCCTAACCCAAAACGTAACCCTAACCTGGACCGTAACCGTAAACGTAAACCTAACCCTAACCCTAACCCTAACCTGTACTGTAATCCTAACACTAACACTAACCCTAACGTGTACCGTAACCCTCAACCTACACCTAAACCTAACCCTAACCTGTACCGTCAACCTAAACCTAACTCTCCTAACCCTAACAATAACCCTAACCCTAAACCTAACGCTAACCTATACCGTAACCCTAACCCTAAACCTAACCATAACCCTAACTTGTAGTGTAACCCTAACCCTAAACTTCATCCTAATCTGTACGGTAACCCTAAAACTAACCCTAACACTAACCTGTACCGTAACCCTAAACCTAACCCTAAACCTAACCATAATCTGTACAGTAACCCTAACCCTAACACTAACCCTAACCTGAACCGTAAAAATAACCCTAACCCTAACCCTAAACTGTACCATAACCTTAACCCTAACATTAACCTTAACCCTAACCTGTACCGTACCCTAACCCTAACCTTAACCCTAACATGTACCGTGAACCTAACCCTAACCCTATCCCTAAATCTAACCTGTACCATAACCCTAGCCCTAACCCTCACCCTAACCTGTACCGTAACCCTAAACCTAACCCTAACCCTACCAGTAACACTAACCCACAACTGTACGGCAACACTAACCCTAACCCTAACCGTAACCGTAACCCTTACTTCTCCGGTAACACTAACCCTAACCCTAAACCTAACATGTACTGTAACCCTAAACCTAACCCTAACCCTACCAGTAACACTAACCCAAACCTGTACGGCAACGCTAACACTAACCCTAACCGTAACCCATCTTGTCCCGTTAACTAACCCTAACCCTAAACCTAACCTGTACCATAACCCTAACCCTAACCCTAACCCTAGCCCTAACCTGTATCATAACCCTACCCCTAACCCTAAACCTAACCTGTACCGTAACCCTAAAATTAACGCTAACCTTAACCCTAATGTGTACCGTAACCCATACCCTAACACTAAAACTAACCCTAACACTAACCTGTACCATAATCCTAACCCTAACACTAACCCTAACCGTAACTTGTACCGTAACTGTAAACCTAACCCTCAAGCTAACCCTAACCTGTACCGTAACCCTAAAACTAACCCTAACCAGTACCATAAACCTAACCCTAACACTAACCTTAACCCTAACCCTAACTTGTACCGTAATACTAAACCTAACCCTAACTTGTACCGTAACCCTAACCCTAAACTTAACCCTAACTCTAAACATAACCTGAACCCTAACCCTAACCCTAAACCTAACCTGGATGGCAAACCTAACCCTAACCTAACACTAAACCTAACACTAACCTGTACCATAACACTAAACCTAACCCTAACCCTAACCCTAACCCTAACGCTAAACTGTACTGTAACCATAACCCTAACCCTAAACCTAACCCTAACCTGTACAGTAACCCTAACCCTTACCCTAACCTTAACCCTAAACCTAAACCCTAACATGTACTGTAACCCTAACGCTAACCCTACACTAACCCTAACCCTAACCCTAAACTGTACAGTAAACCTAACCCTAAACCTAACCCTTTCCTTAACCCTAACGTGTACAGTAATCCTAACCCTAACCCTAACACTAACCTGTACCGTAACCCTAAGCCTAACCCTAAACTTAACCCTAACCCTCACCCTAACCTGTCCCGTAAACCTAACCCTAACCCTACCAGTAACACCTACCGTAACCCTTACTTGTCCCGTACACTAAACCTAACCCTAAACCTAACCTGAACCGTTACCCTAACCCTAACCCTCTCACTAACCTGTACCGTAACCCTAAACCTAACCCTAAACCTACCAGTAACACTAACCCACACCTGTACGGCAACGCTAACCCTAACCGTAACCCTAACCGTAACCCTTACTTGTCCCGTAACACTAACCCTAAACCTAAACCTAACCTGTACCGTAACCCTAACCCTAACCGTAATCCTATCCTGTACGATAACCCTAAGCCTAATCCTAAACCTAACCTGTACCGTAACCCTAAACTTAACCCTACCCTTAACCCTAACCTGTACCGTAAACCTACCTCTAAACCTAACCCTAACTCTAACACTAACCTGTACCATAACACTAACCCTAACACTAACCCTAACCCTAACTTGTACCGTATCCCTAAACCAAACCCTAAAACTAACCCTGCCCTGTACCGTAACCCTAACCCTAACCCTAACCTGTACCGTAACCCTAACCCTAACACTAACACTAAACTTAACCCTCACTTGTACCGTAACCCTAAAACTAACCCTAAACCTAACCCTAACCTGTTCCGTAACCCTACATATAAACCTAACCCTACCCGTAACCCTAGTCCACAACTGTACCGCAAAATAGCCCTAACCCTAACCCTAACAATAACCCTAACCATAACCTTTACCTGTACCGAACACTACTCCTAACCCTAAACCTAACCTGTTCCGTAAACCTAACCCTAACCCTAACCCTAACCTATACCATGCCCCTAACCCTAAACCTTACCCTAACCTCTACTGTAACCCTACCCCTAACCCTAACCATAACTTGTACCGTAACCATAACCCTAAACCTAACCGTAACCCTAACCCTAACACTAACACTAACCTGTACCATAAACCTTACCCTAACACTAACCCTAACCCTAACTTGTACCATAACCCTAAACCTAACCCTAAACCTTACTCTGCCTGTACAGTAACCCTAACCCTAACCCTAAACTGTACAGTAACCCTAACCCTAACACTAACCCTAAACCTAACCCTAACTTGTACCGTAACCCTAAAACTGACCCTAAACCAAAACCTACCCTGTTCCGTAACCCTAACTATAACCCTAACCCTACACGTAACCCTAGCCCACAACTGTTCGGCAAAATATCCATAACCCTAACCCTAACACTAACCCTAACCGTAACCTTACTTGTCTCGTAACACTAACCCTAAACCTAACCTAACCTGTACCGTAACCCTAACCCTAACCGTAATCCTATCCTTTACGATAACCCTAGGCCTAATCCTAAAACTAACCTGTACCATAAACCTAAAACTAACCATAACCTTAACGCTAACCTGTACAGTAAACCTACCTCTAAACCGAACCCTTACTCTAACACTAACCTGTACCAAAACACTCACCCTAACACTAACCCAAACCCTAACTTGTACCGTATCCCTAAACCTAACCCTAAACCTAAACCTGCCCTGTACCGTAACCCTAACACTAACCCTAACCCTAACTTGTTCCATAACCCTAACCCTAACCCTAACCTGTACTGTAACCCTAAGCCTAACACTAACCCTAAACCTAACCCTAACTTGTACCGTAACTCTAAAACTAACCCTAAACCTAACCGTACCCTGTTCCGTAACCCTAACTCTAACCCTAAACCTACCCGTAACCCTAGCCCACAACTGTACCGGCAAATATCCCTAACCCTAACCCTACACTAACCCTAACCGTAACCTTTGTCTGTACCGAACACTAAACCTAACCCTAAACCTAACCTGTTCCATAAACCTAACCCTAACCCTAACCTATAACATACCCCTAACCCTAAACCTTACCCTAAACTGTACTGTAACCCTAGCCCTAACCCTAACCGTAACCTGTACCGTAACCCTAACCCTAACACTAACACTAACCTGTACCATAAACCTTACCCTAACACTAACCCTAACCCTAACATGTACCGTAACCCTAAACCTAACACTAAACCTTACCCTGCCCTGTACCGTAACCCTAACCCTAACCCTAACCTGTACCGTAACCCTAACCCTAAACTAACCCAAAACCTAACCCTACCCTGTTCTGTAACCCTAACTCTAACCCTAACCCTACCCATAACCCGTGCCCACAACTGTACCGCAAAATATCCCTAAGCCTTAACCCTAACACTAACCCTAACCGTAACCTTTACCTGTACCAAACATAACCTCAACCCTAAACCTAACCTGTTCCGTACCCTAACCCTAACCCTAACCCTAACCTATACCATGCCACTAACCCTAACCTTACCCTAACCAGTACCATAACCCTACCCCAACCCTAACCGTAACCTGTACCGTAACCCTAACCCTAATCCTAACCGTAACCCTAACACTAACACTAACCCTAACCCTAACTTATACCGTAACCGTAAACCTAAACCTAAACCTAACCCTACCCTGTACCGTAACCCTAACCCTAACCCTAACCTGTACTGTAACCCTGACCCTAACCTTTACCCTAAGTCTAAACATAACCCCTAACCTAACTCTAACCCTAACCTCTATGGCAAACCTAAACCTAACACTAACCCTAACCCTAACCCTAACCTGTACCATAACCCTAATCCTAACCCTAACCCTAACCTGTACCGTAACCCTAACCCTAACCCTAACACTAACACTAACCTGTACCGTAACCCCAACGGTATCCCTCACCCTAACCTGTACCTTAAATCTAAACCTAACCCTAAAAAAAAAATAAAATAAAATAAAAATAAACCTAACCCTAACCCTACAATTAACACTAACCCATAACTGTATGGCCACACTAACCCTAACCCGAACCCTAACCATAACCCTAACCTGTCCAGTAACACTAAGCCTAACCCTAAAACTAACCTGTAACGTAACCCTAACCGTAACCCTCACCCTAACCTGTAACTTAACCCTAACCCTAACCCTAATTCTACAAGAAACACTAACCCACACCTGTACGGCAATGCTAACCCTAACCCTAACCCTAACCGTAACCCTTACCTGTCCCGTAACCCTACCCCTAAACAAACCCCTCACCTGTACCGTAACCCTAAACCTAACCCTAACCCTAACCTGTACCGTAACCCTAACCGTAACACTAACCCTAAACCTAACCCTAACTTGTACCGTAATCCTAAACCTAACCCTAAACTAACGCTACCCTGTACCAAAACCTAACTCTAACCCTAAAACTACCCGTAACCCTAACCCACAACTGTACCGCAAACCTAACCCTAACCCTCACCTTAACCCTAACCGGAAACCTTACATGTACCATAACCCTAACCCTAACCCTAACCCTAACCCTAAACCTAACCCTAACCTAACCTTAACCTAACCCTAACCCTAACCTGAACCATAACCCTAACCCTAAACCTAAACTTAACCCTATCCCTAACCCTTTCGCTAACCTATACCGTAACCCTAACCCTAAACCTAACGTGCACCCTAAACCTAACCCTAACCTTAAAACTAACCATAACCTGTACCATAACCCTAACCCTAACCCTAACACTAATGGTAACCTGTACCGTAACCCTAACCATAAAACTAACCTGTACCGCAACCATAACCCTAACCATAAGCAAAACACTAACTGACGCTAACCTATACGATAACCCTAAACCTAACGCTATACCTAACCATAACCCTAACTTGAACCGTAACCATAACCGTAAATATAACCCTAACACTAAACTGTACTGTAACCCTAACCCTAACCCTATCCCATACCCTAACATGTACCGTAACCCTGACCCTAACCCAAACCCTAACCTGTACCGAAAACTTAAACCTAACCATAACCCTAACCTGTACCATAACCCTAACCCTAACCCTAATCATAACCTGTACTATAACCCTAACCCTAACCCTAACCTGTATTGCAAACCTAACCCTAACCCTAACCCGTGTGGTAACCCTAAACATAAACCTAACCCTAAGCTGTACCACAACCCTAACCCTAACCCTAACCTGTACCGTAACCCTAACTCTATCCCTACTCTAACCTAAGCTATACCGTAACCCTAACCCTCACCCTAAACTGTACCATAACCCTAAACATAACCCTAACCCTAACCTGTACCGTGAACCTAACACTAAACCTAAACCTATCCCTAACCCTAACCTTAACCCTAACCCTAAGCCTAACCGGTACCGTACCCTAACCCTAAACCTAACCCTATCCCTAACCTTAACCCTAACTGTAACCATAACCCTAACCTACACTATAACCCTTACACTAACCCTAACCCTAATCTATACCGTAACCCTAAACCTAAACCTAACCCTAACCCTAACGCTAACCTATTGTAACCCTAACCCTAAAACTAACCGTAACCCTAATTTGTACCGTAAACATATCCCTAACCCTAACCTAACCCTGACCCTAACCCTTACCTGTACCATAACCATAACCCTAATCCTAAACCTAATCCTAACATGTACAGTAACCCTAAACCTAACCCTAACCTATCCTTTACCGAAAACCTAACCCTAACACTAACCCTAAGCTGTACCGCAACCCTAACCCTAACCCTAACCCTAAACCTAAACCTAACCCTACCCCTGACCGTAAACTGCAAGGAAACCCGAAACCTAACCCTAACCATAACACTAACCCTAACCCTAACAGTAACGCTAACCTCTATGGCAACCCTAAAGTGAACCCTAAACTGTACGGTAACCCTAACCCTAACCCTAAAACTACCCTGTACCGCAAACCTAACCCTAACCCTACCCCAACCCCTAAACCTAACCTTAACCCTAACCCTACCCTAACTTGTACCGTAAACCTAACCCTAACCCTAACACTAACACTAACACTAACACTAACCTGTAACGTAACGCTAACCCTCAACCTAAACATAACCTGTACCGTAACCCTAACCCTAAACCTAACCCTAACCCTAACCTGAACCATAACCGTAAACCTAACGCTAACCCTAACTCTAAACCTAAACTGTATCCTAACCCTACCCTAAACTCTATTGCAAACCTAACCCTAACCCTACCCCTACCCCGACCCCTAAACCTAACCCTAACCCTAACCCTAACCTGTACCGCAAACCTAACCCTAACCTTAAACCTAACCCAAACCTATACGGTAACCGTAAACATAACCCTAACCCTAAGCTGTACCGCAACCCTAACCCTAACCATAACCTGTACCATACCCTAACCCTAACCCTAAGCCTAACCTGTACTGTAACACTAACACTAAACCTAACCCTAACCTGTACAGAAACCCTAACCCTAACACAAACAATAATCTGTACCGTAACACTACCCCTAACCCTAACCGTAACCTATACCGTAACTATACCCCAAACCTAACCCTAACCCTAACACTGACATGTACCATAACCCTAACCCTCACATTAACCCTAACCTAACTAGTACCATAACCCTAGACGTAATGCTAAACCTAACGCTACACTGTACCATAACCCTAACCCTAACCCTAGCCCTCACCTGTACGGTAACCATAACCCTAACCCTCACCCTAACCCGTACCGTAACCCTAACCCTAAACCTAACCTGTACAGTAACCATAACCCTAATCCTAACCCTAAACTTAAACCTAAACTGTACCGTAACCATAACCCTAACCCTAAACCTAATCTGTACCGCAACCCTAATCCTAACCCTAAGCCTAACCCTAACACTGACTCTAAACTATACGGTAACCATAAACGTAACCCAAAACCTAACCCTAACCCTAAATTGCACTGTAACCGTAACACTAACCCTACCCCTAACCCTAACCTGTACCGTAAACTACCCTAACCTGTACCGTAACCCTGACCCTAACACTAAACCAAACCTGTACCAAAACCAAAACCGTAACCCTATTCATAACCTGTAACCTAACCCGAACCATAACCCTAACCCTAACCCTAACCTGTACTGCAAACCTAACCCTAAACCTAACCTTAAACCTAAACTGTACCGTAACCCGACCACTAACCCTAATCCTAACCCTAACCTGTGCCGTAACCCTAACCCTAAACCTCACCATAACCTGTACCGCAACCCTAACCCTAAACCTAACCCTATCTTGTACCATAACCCTACCCCTAACCCTAAACCTAACCCTAATCCTAACCCTTAACGTAACCCTAACCTGTATCATACCGTAACCGTAACCCTAAACCTAACCCTAACCCTAACACTAACCATAACCCTAAACAGTACCGTAACCATAACCCTAACCCTAAACCTAACCCTAACCTATACCGTAACACTAAACCTAACCCTAACGCTAACCTATACTGTAACCCTAACCCTAAACCTAACTGTAACCCTAACTTGTACTGTAAACCTAACCCTAACCCTAAACGTCATCCTAACCTGTACGATAATCCTAAGCCTAACCGTAACCCTAACCTGTACCATAACCCTAACCATATACCTAAACCTAACCCTATCCCTAACCCTAACCTGTATGGTAATCCTAACCCTAACCCTAACCCTAATCGTAACCGGTACCGTACTGTAACCCTAACCCTAACCTGTACTGCAACCCTAAACCTATACATAACCCTAATCCTAACCTTTACGGTAACCCCAACCCTAATTCTAACCCTAACGTGTACTGCAGCACTAACCATATCCATAAACCTGACACTATCTTGTACGGTAACCCTAACCCTAACCATAACCCTAACCCTAACCCTTATCTTTAAGGTAACCCTAACCGTAACCATATCCCTAACCTATACGGCAACCCTAACCCTAACCCTAACCCTAACCCTAACCTGTACGATATCCCTAACCCTAAACCTAACCCTAACCCTAACCCTAACTTGTGTCATAAACCTAACACTAAACCTAAACCTATCCCTCACCATAACCTTAAACCTAACCCTAACCCTATCCGGTACCATAACCCTAACCCTAATCCTAACCCTAAACTTAACCCTAACCTTAACCCTAACCCTAATACTAACCGTAAACCTAACCTGGACCATTACAGTAACCGTAACCCTAAACCCAAATCTAAGCCTAACCCTACACTGTACCGTAAACCTAACCCTAACCCTAACCTAACCTGTACCGTAACCCTAACCCTAACCTGTATGGCTAACCTAACCCTAACCCTAACACTAACCCTAACCCTGACCTGTACGGTAACAATAAACAAAATGCTAACCCTAACCCTAACCCTAACACTAACACTAACACTAAACCTAACCTGTACCGTAACCCTAACCCTCACCCTAACCCTAATCCTCACCCTAAACTGTACCCTAACCCTACCCCTAACCGTAACCCTAACCCTAACCCTCACCCTAACCCGTACCGTAACCCTAACCCGAACTGTAACCCTAAAACTAACCCTAAAACTAACCTGTACCGTAACCCTAACCCTAACTCTAAACTTAAACTTAAACAGTACTGTAACCCTAACCCTAACCCTAAACCTAACCTGTACCGCAACCCTGACCATAACCCTAAGCCTAACCCTAATCCTGACCCTAACCTATACGGTAAACCTAACTCTAACCCTAAACGTAACCTACCCCTAACTTGTACCGTAACCCTAACCCTAACCCTAATCCTAACCTGTACCCTAAACCTAACCCTAATCCTTAAACTAACCATAACCTGTACAATAACCCTAACAGTAAACCTAAACCTAACCCTAACTTGTACTGTAATCCTATCCCTAACCCTAACCCTAATGAAACCTGTACAGCAACCCTAAGCCTAAGCCTAACCTGTACCGCAACCCTAAACTAACCCTAAGCCTAACCCTAACCTGTATGGTAACCAGAAACCTAACCCTAACTCTAACCTGTACCTTAAACCTAACACTAAACCTAACGGTAACCCTAACGTGTACCGTAACCCTAATCCTAACCCTAACCATAACCCTAACCTGTACCGTAAACCTAACCCTAACACTAACCCTAACCCCATACCTAACTTGTACCGTAAACCTAACCCTAAACCTAACCCTAACCTACCCCTAACCTATACCATAACCGTAACCCTAACCCTAACCCTAACTCTAAACCTAAACTGTACCCTAACCCTAACCCTAACCTCTATTGCAAACCTAACCCTAACCCTACCCCTACTCCTAAACCTAACCCTAACCCTAACACTAACCCTACCTTGTACCGTAAACCTAACACTAACCCTAAACCTTTCACTAACACTAACCCTAACCAGTACCGTAACCCGAACCCTAAACCTAATCATAACCTGTACCGTACCCTAACCCTAACCTGTACCGCAAACCTAACCCTAACCCTAACCTTAAACCTAACCCTAACCTGTACGGTAACCGTAAACATAACCCTAACCCTAAGCTGTAAAGCAACCCTAACCCTAACCCTAACCCTAACCCTAACCTGTACCGTAACCCTAACCCTAACTCTAACCCTAACCTGTACTGTAACCGAAACCCTAACCCTAACCCTACCCTGTACCGAAACCCTAACCCTAACCCTAACCTGTACCGTAACACTACCCCTTACCCTAACCGTAACCTGTACTGTAACTATACCCCAAACCTTACCCTAACCCTAACACTGACATGTACCATAACCCTAACCCAAACATTAACCCTAACGTAACTAGTACCATAACCCTAAACCTAATGCTAAACCTAACCCTACACTGTAGCATAAACCTAACCCTAACCCTAGTCCTCACCTGTACCGTAACCCTAACCCTAACCCTAAACCTAAACCTAACCTATACCGTAACCCTAACCCTAACCCTAAACTTAAACCTAAAGTGTACCGAAACCCTAAACTTAACCCTAAACCTAACCTGTACCACAACCCTAGCCCTAACCTTAAGCCTAACCCTAACCCTGACCCTAACCTATACGGTAACCCTAACCCTAACCCTAAACTTAACCCTAACCCTAACCTGTATGCTAACCCTAACCGTAAGCATAACCCTAACATGTACCCCAACCCTAAATCTAACCCTCACCCTAACCTGTACGGTAACCCTAACCATAACCCTAACCCTAACTTGTGTCGTAAACCTAACACTAAACCTAAACCTATCCCTAACCTTAACCTTAAACCTAACCCTAACCCTAGCCTGTACCGTAACCCTACCTTAATCCTAACCCTAAATTTAGCCCTAACACTAACCCTAACCCTAATACTAACCTTAAACCTAACCTGTACCATTACCGTAACCGTAACCCTAAACCCAACCCTAAGCCTAACCCTACACTGTACCGTAACCCTCACCCTAACCCTAAGCTAACCTGTACCGTAACGCTAACCCTACCTTAACCCTATCTTTAAACATACCCTATACCCTAACCCTAACCCTAACCCTAACCCTAACCTGTATGACAAACCTAACCCTAACCCTAACACTAACGCTAACCCTAACCTGTAATGTAACACTAAACATAATCCTAACCCTAACCCTAACCCTAACACTAAACTAAACCTAACCTGTACCGTAACACTAACCCTCACCCTAACCCTAACCCTCACCCTAAACTGTACCCTAACCCTACCCCTAAACCTAAACCTAATCCTAACCTGTACCGTAACCCTAACCCTAACCCTAATGCTAACCTGTACCATAACCCTA
This sequence comes from Otocyon megalotis megalotis, assembly GCA_017311455.1. Taxonomy (NCBI): domain Eukaryota; kingdom Metazoa; phylum Chordata; class Mammalia; order Carnivora; family Canidae; genus Otocyon; species Otocyon megalotis. The sequence continues at coordinate 8,625 of JAEUCK010000919.1, read as the reverse complement.
ACCCTAACCCTAACCTGAAGGCAACCCTAAAACGAACCTTAACCCTAAACTGTACGGTAACCCTAACCCTAACCCTAACCCTAACTTGTACCATAAATATAAGACAAAACCTAACCATAACCCTAAAGTGTACGGTAACCCTAACCCTAACCCTAACCCTAACCTATAACGTAACCCTAAACCTAACCCTAACCCAAACTCTAACCCGACATGTACCCTAACCCTAACCCGAAACCTAACCTCTATGGCAAACCTAACCCTAACCCTAACCCTAACCCTAACCTGTACCTTAACACTAGTCCTAACACTAACACTACCCCTAACCCTAAACCTAACCTGTACCGTAACCCTAAACTTATCCGTAACCCTAACCCTAACCTGTACCGTAACCCTAACCCTTACCCTCACCTTAACCTGAACCTAACCCTAACCTTAACCCTAACCTGTACCGTAACCATAACCCTAAACCCAAACCTAAGCCTAATCCTAACGACTACCGTAAACCTAACCCTAATCCTAACCCTAAACTTAACCCTAAATTTTTCCGTAACCCTTCCCCTAACGATAACCCTAACCTGTACTGTAACCCTAACCCTAACCCTAAACTGTACCGTAAACCTGACCCTAACACTAAACCTAAACCTAACCCTAAGTTGTACCGTAACCCTAACCCTAAACCTAAACCTAACCCTACCCTGTACCATAACCCTAACCCTAACTCTAACCCTACCCATAATCCTAACTTCATCTGTACCGCAAACCTAAACCTAACGCTAACCGGAACCGTAACCCTAACCGTAATCGTAACCCTTACCTGTACCGTAACACTAACACTAACCCTAAACCTAACCTGTAACGTAACCCTAACCCTAACCCTAACCTATAATGTAACCCTAACATTAACCCTAACCCTAACCTGTACCGAAACCCTAACCCTAACATTAACCCTACCAGTACCGTAACCCTACCCCTAAACCTAACCATAACCTGCACCGTAACTCTACCCCTTACCCTAACACTAACATTAACATGTACCATAAACCTAAACCTAACATTAACCCTAACCCTAACTTTTACCGTAACCCTAAACCTAATGCTAAACCAAACTCGACACTGTACCGTAACCCTAAACATAACCCTAACCTGTACCGTAACCCTAACCCTAACCCTCACCCTAAACTGTACCGTAACCCTAAACCAAACCCTAAACCTAACCGTAAACCTAACCTGTACCGTAACCCTAACCCTAACTCAACCCTAACCCTAACCCTAAACTTAAACCTAAACTGTAACGTAACCCTAACGCTAACCCGAAACCTAACCTGTACCGCAACCCTAACCCTAACCCTAAGCCTAACCCTAAACCTGACCTAACCTATACGGTAACAATAACCCTAACCCTAAACCTAACACTAACCATAACTTGTTACGTAACCCCAACCCTAACCCTAACCCTAACCGTAACCCTAACCAGTGCTGTAACACTAACCCTAAACCTAATCATAATCTGTATCGTAACTCTAACCCTAACCCTAACCCTAACCTGTACCGCAAACCTAACCATAACCCTAAACTTAAACCTAACCTGTACCGTAACCCTAACCCTAACCCTAACCTGTACCGTAACCCTAACCCTAACCCTTAGCTTAACCATAACATGTCCCGTACCCCTAACCCTTAGCTGTACCGTAACCCTACACCTACCCCTAAACATAACCCTAACCCGAAACCTAACAATAACCTGTACCATAACCCTAACCCTAACACTAACCCTAACCCTAACTTGTATCGTAAACCTAACCCTAAACCTATCTCTAACCGTACACTGTACGGTATCCCTAACCCTAACCCCAACCCTAGCTCTAAACCTAACCTGTACCCAAACCCTAGCCATGACCCTAACTCTATGCCAAACCTAACCCTAACCCTAACCCTAAACCTAACCCTAACCTGAACCGCAACCCTAACCCTAACCCTAACGCTGACCCTAATGTGTACGTTAACCCTAACCCTAACCTTCACCCTAACCCTCAACCTAACCCTAACCCTAAACCTAACCTGAACCGTAACCCTAACCCTAACCCTAAACCTAAGCCTAACACTAACCCATATGCTAACCTATACATTAACCCTAACCCTAAACCTAACTGTAACCCTAACTTGTACCGTAACCCTAACCCTAAATCTAAACCTAACCTGAACCATAAACCTAACCCTAACCCTAAAACTAAGAATAACCTGTACAATAACCCTAACCCTAAACCTAAACCTACCCTAACCTGTACTGTAACCCTAACCCTAACCCTAATTAATGCTAACCTGTACCATAACCCTAACCCTAAGCCTAACCTGTACCGCAACCCTAACCCTAACCCTAAGCATAACCCTAACACTGACTCTAACCTATACGGTAACCCTAACACTTACCCAAACCCTAACCCTAACCCTAACTTGTACCATAAACCTAACCCTAACCCTAACCCTAACCCCTACCCTAACCTGTACCGTAACCCTAAATCTAAACCTAATCATACCTTGTAACATAACCCTAACCCTAACCCTAACCCTAACCCTAACCTGTACCGCAACCCTAACCCTAACCCTAACCCTAACCTTAATCCTAACCATAACCTGTATGGTAATCCTAAACATAACCATAACCCTAAGCTGTACCGCACCCTAACCGTAACCCTAACCCCAAACGGTACCGTAACCATAACCCTAACCCTAAACCTAACCATAACCTGTACTGTAATCCTAACCCTAACCCTAACCCTAACCTGTACCATAAACCTAACACAAACCCAAACCCTAATCGTAACCTGTACCGTAACCCTAACCTTAACCTGTACCGCAAACCTAACCCTAACACTAACACAAAAAACTAAACTGAATGGTAAGGCTAAAACTAAACCTAACCCTAAGCTGTACCGTAACCCTAACCCTAACCCTCACCCTAACCTGTACCGTACCCCTAACCCTAAACCTAACCCTACCAGTAACACTAACCCACACCTGTACGTCAACGCTTTCCCTAACCCTAACCCTAACCGTAACCCTTACCTGTCCCGTAACAATAACCCTAACCCTAAACCTAACATGTACCGTAACCCTAATCCTAATCCTAAACCTAACCTTTACCATAACCCTAAAATTAACCATAACCCTAACGCTAACCTGTACGGTAACCCTAACCCTAACCCTAAACCTAACCCTAAACTTGACCGTAACCCTAACCCTAACTCTAACCGTAACCCTACCTGTACCGTAAACGTAACCGTAACCCTAAACCCAACCCTAGCCTAACCCTAACCACTACCGTAAACCTAACCCTAAACCTAATGCTAAACTTACCCTAAACTGTACCGTAACCCTAACCCTAACGCTAACCCTAACACTAACCCTTACCTGTAAGGTAACCCAACCCCTAACAATAACCTTAACCTGTACCGTAACCCTAACCATAACTCTTACCGTAACCCTAACCCTAACCGTAATCCTAACCCACACTCTACCGCAAACCTAACCATAACCCTAACCCTAAACCTAAACCTAACCCTAACCGTAACCCATATTGTCCCATAACACTAACCCTAACCCTAAACCTAACCTGTTCCATAACCATAACCCTAACTCTAACCCTAACCCTAACCCTAACCCTAACCCTAACCCTAACCTATACTGTAACCCTAACACTAACCCTAACCCTAACCTGTACTGAAACCCTAACGCTAACCCTAAGCCTAAACTATACCGTAGCCCTGCAACTAACCCTACCCGTAAACTGTACCGTATCCCTACCCCTAACCCTAACCCTAACTCTAACACTAACATGTACCATAATCCTACCCCTAACACTAACCCTAACCTAACTTGTACCGTAACCGTAAACCTAACCCTTAACCTAACGCTATCCTGTACCGTAACACTAACCCTAACCCAAACTCAAACCTGTACCGTAACTCTAACCCTAAACTTTACCCTAAGTCTAAACATAACCTGTACCCTAACCTAACCCTAACCCTAACCTCTATGGCAAACCTAACACTAACCTAACACTAACCCTAACCCTAATCTGTACCATAACAGTAAACCTAACCCTAACCCTAACCCTAACCGTAACCCTAACCCTAACCTCTACCGTAACCCTAACCCTAATCCTAACCTAACCCTAAACCTAATCCTAAACAGTACCGAACCCCAAACCCTAACCCTAACCCTAACCTGTACCGTAACCCTAACCCTAACCCTAACAGTACCTGTAACATTAACCCACACCTGTATGGAACCCTAACCCTAACCCTAAATGTAATCCTTTCCTGTCCCGTAACACTAACCCTAACCCTGAACCTAACCTGTACCGTAACCCTAACCCTGACCCTAAACCTAACACTAACCTGTACCGTAAACCAAACCCTAACACAAACCCTAACGCTAACTTGTATCGTAAACCTAACCCTAAACCTAACCCTAACACTACACTGTACCGTAACGCTCACCATAACCTTAACCCTAGCTCTAAACGTAACCTGTTCCCGTCCATAACCATAACCCTAAACTCCATGAAAACCTAACACTAACCCTAACACTAACCCTAACCCTAACCCTAACCCTAAAACTGACCCTAACCTGTACGGTAAACCTAACCCTAACCTAAGCCTAAGCCTAACCCTAACCCTAACCCTAACGTGTCCGGTAACCCTGACCCTAAACCTAACCCTAAACCTAACCGGTACCATAACCCAAACCCTAACCTTAACCCTAACCCTAACCCTAACCCTAACCTGAACCGTAACCCTAACCCTAACCCTAAACCGAACTCTAACCCTAACCCTTACACTAACCTTTACCGTAACCCTAACCCTAAACCTAACTGTAACCCTATCTTGTACCGTAAACCGAACTCTAACCCTGAACCTAAACCTAATCCTAACCTGTTCCGTAACCCTAGACCTAAACCTAACCTGTACCGCAACCCTAACCCTAACACTAAGCCTAACCCTAAACCTGACCATAACCTGTACAGTAAACCAAACTCTAACCCTAATAATAACGCTAACCCTAACTTGTACCGTAACCCTAACGCTACCCTTACACTACCCCTAACTATAAACCTAACCTATACCATAACCCTAAACCTAAACCTAAACCTAACCTTAACCCTAAGCCAAACTATACCGTAACCCTCAACCTAACCCTAATCCTAACCCTAACTCTAACCCTAACACTAACCGTAACCCTTACCTATACCGTAACTCTAATCCTAACCCTAAACCTAACCTGTTCTGTAACCCTAACCCTAACCCTAACCCTAAACCTAACCTATACCGTATCCCTAACCATAACCCTAACCCTAATCTGTACAGTAACTCTAACACTAACCCTCACCCTAAACTACATGGTAACCCTAACCCTAACCCTAACCCTTACCCTAACCTGTACCGCAACCCTAACCCTAACCCTAAACCTAACCCTAACCCTGACCTTAAACTGTACGATAACCCTAACACTAACCCTAACCCGAACCCTATCCCTAACTTGTACCGTAACCCTAACCCTAACACTAAAGCTGAACTGTACCACAACCCTAACCTTAACCCTAAACCTAACCCTAACCTGTATGGTAACCTTAAGTCTAACTCTAACCCTAACCCTAACCTGTACCGCAACGCTAACCCTAACCCTAAACCTAACCCTAAACCTGACCCTAACCTGTACGAAAACCCTAGCACTAACCCTCACCCTAAACCTAAACCTCACCTGTACCGAAACCCTAACCCTAACCCTAACACTAACCTGTACCGTAACCCTAACCCTACAACTAACCCTACCTGTACCATAAACCTACCACTAACACTAAAACTAACCTGTACTGTAACCCTAAACCTAACCGTAACCCTAAGACTAACGTGTACCGTCACCCTAACCCTAACACTAACCCTAACCCTAACTTGTATCGATACCCTAAAACTAACCATAACTCTAACCCTACCCTGTACCGTAACCCTAATTCTAACCCTAACCCTACCCTAAACTGTACCGTAACCGTAACCCTAAACTTTACCGTAACCCTAATCCTAACACTACCCTAAACCTAACCCTAACTTGTACTATAACCCTAACCCTAACACTAACCCTAACCCTACCCGTAAACCTAACCAACAATTGTACCGCAAACCTAAGCCGAACCCGAATCCTAACTGTAACCCTTACCTTTAAAGTAACACTAACCCTAAACCTAAACCTAACCTGTACCGTAACCCTAACCCTAACCCTAACCTGTACTGTAATCCTAACACTAACCCTTACCCTAAACTGTACCTTAACCCTACCCCTAAACCTAACGGTAACCCGTACAGTAACCCTAACCCTAACACTAACACTAACTAACACTAACCTGTATCATAAACCAAACTGTAACCCGAAACCTAACCCTAACCCTAAAACTAACCTGTACCGTTACCCTATCCCTAACCCTAACCTGTACCGTAACCCTAACTCTAACCCTAACCCTAACCTGTACCGTAACCCTAAACCTAACCCTAACCCTAAACCTAACGCTAACCTATACCTTAACCCTAACCCTAAACCTAACAGTAACCCTAACTTGTACCGTACCCTAACCCTAACCCTAAACTGAAACATAACCTGTTCCGTAACCCTAAACCTAACCCTAACCCTGACATACACCGTAACTCTAAACCTAACCATAAAACTAACGATAACCTGTACCATAACCCTAACCCTACACCTTACCCTAACCCTAACTTATACCGTAACCCTAGCCCTAACACTAATACTAACCTCTACTGTAACCCTAACCATAGCCCTAACCCTGAATTCTACCGCCACCCTAATGTTATACCTAACACTTACCCCAACCTGTACGGTAACTCTAACGCTAACCCTAACCCGAACCCTAACCCTAACGTGTACTGTAACCCTAACCCTAACCCTAACCCTAACTCTAACCCCAAACTCTACCGCAACCCTAACCTTAACCCTAAGACTTACCCTAACGAGTACATTAACCCTAATGCTAATCCTAACCTTAACCCTAACCCTAACGTGTACAGTAACCCTAACCCTAATCCTAACTCTAACCATAACCGGTACCATAATCCTAACCCTAACCCCAACCCTAACTGTACCGTAACCCTAACCCTAACCCTAACCTGTACCGTAACCCTAAACCTAAACCTAAACCTAAACCTAAACTGTACCGTAAACCTAACCCTAACCCTAACACTAACCGTACTATAAGACTAACCCTAACACTAAACCTAACTTGTATCGAAGCCCTATCCCTAACCCTAACTCTAACCCTACCCTGTACCGTAACCCTAAACTTAACCTGTACCCTAACCCTAACCCTAACCCTAACCCTAACCTGTACGGAAACCCTAAACCTATCCCTAACCCTAACACTAACGCTAACCTATACCGTAACTCTAACCCTAAACTTAATCCTAACCCTAACTTGTTCCGTAACCCTAACCCTAACCCTAACCCTAACCCTGACTGTACCGTAACCCTAACCCTAACCTTAACTCTGACTCTAAACATAACCTGTACCCTAACCGTAACCCTAACCCTAAACCATATGGAAAACCTAACCCTAACACTAACACTAACTCTAACCCTACCTGTACCGTAACACTAACTCTAACCCTAACCATAACCCTAATCCTAACCCTAAACCTAAACCCAATCTGTACAGTAACCCTATCCCTAACCCTAACCCTAAACTGTACCATAAACCTAACCCTAAACATAAACCTAACCCTGACCTGTATCGTAAACCTAATCCAAACCCTAACCCTAACCCTAACCTGTACGATAAACCTAATCCTAACCCTAACCCTAACCCTAACACTACCACTAACCTATACCGTAACCCTAACCCTAAACCTAACCATAACCCTAAGTTGTACCGTAACACTAACCCTAACCCTAACCGTAACCCTAACCTGTACCATAACCCTAACCCTAACCGAACCCTGTACCGTAACGTTAAACCTAACCCTAAATCTAACCATAACAGGTACCGTAACCATAACTCTAAACCTAATTCTAACTCTAACCTGTACGGTAACCCAACCTAACCCTAACCCTAAAACTAAACCTAATCTGGATGGTAACCCTAAACCAAAACCTAAATGGTACCATAAACCAAACGCTAACCCTAACCCTAATCTGTACCGTAAACCTAACCCTAACACTAACCCTAAACCTAACCATAACTTGTACCGTAACACTAACCCTCACCCTAAACCTAACCCTACCCTATACCGTAACCCTTACCCTAAAACGAACCCTCACCATAAACCTAACCCTAACCCTGACACTAAAGTGTACAGTAACCCTAACCCTAACCATAACCCTAAACCTAACCCTAACCTGTATGGTAACCCTAACCGTAACCATTAACCTAAACTGTACCGCAACCCTAACCCTGACCCTACCACTAACCTGTACCATAACCCAAACCCTAAACCTAAAACTAACCATAATCTATACCATAACCCTAAACCTAAACCTAACGCTAACCCTCACCTGTACTGTAACCCTAACCCTAAACCTAATGCTAACATATACCGTAACCCTAACCCTAACCATAACCTG
>JAEUCK010000918.1:0-25105 GCA_017311455.1 Otocyon megalotis megalotis | reverse complement strand
TTAGGGTTAGGGTTCCCACACTGGTTAGAGTTAGGGTTAGGGTTAAGGTTAGGGTTAGGGTTAGGGTTACGGTACAGGTTAGGGTTAGGGTTAGGGTATCAGTACGGGTTAGGGTTAAGGTTAGTTGTAGGGTTAGAGTTAGGGTTACCGTACAGGTTAGGGTTAGTGTTATGGTACAGTTAAATGTTACGGTTAGGGTAGGGTTATGGTTAGGGTTACAGTTAGGGTTGCGGTACAGTTCTGATTAAGGGTTACGGGTAGGGTTGGGGTTAGGCTAAGGGTTACAGTTCAGGTTAAGGTTATGTTTAGGGTTATGGTTACGGTACAGGTTATGTTTAGGGTTAGGGTTAGGGTTAGGATTAGGGTTAGAGTTCCGGTTAGGATTTTGTACAGATTAGTGTCAAGGTTAGTGTTAGGGTTTGGGTTAGGTTTAGGGTTGCGGTACAGGTTAGGATTAGGGTTTAGGTTTGGGTTACCGTACAGGTTAAGGTTAGGTTTAGGGTTAGGGTTAGGTTTACTGAACAGGTTAGGTTTGGGTTGGGGTTAGGGTTAGGGTTGAGGTACAGGGTTGGGTTAGGTTTAGGGATAGGGTTAGGGTTATGGTACAGGTGAGGGTTAGAGTTAGGGTCATGGTAAGGGTTAGGGTTACGGTTAGGGTTAGGGTTAGGGTTATGGTACAGGTTAGGTTTAGGGTTAAGTTTAGGGTTACGGTACAGGTTAGGGTTAAGGTTAGGTTTAGGGTGAGGTGTAGAGTTGCGGTACAAGTTATGGTTATGTTTAGGTTTAGGTTTAGGTTTAAAGTATCGGTTAGCATTAGGGGTAGGTTTAGGTTTAGGGTTAAGGTACAGCTTAGGGTTAGTGTTAGGGTTAGGTTTAGGGTTAGAGATACCGTACAGTTTAGGGTTAGCTGTAGGGTAGGGTTAGGGATACGGATCAGGTTAGGTTACGGTTAGAGTTAGGGTTGGGTTTAGGGTTAGCGTTATGGTTATGGTACCGGTCAGTTTTAGTGTTAGGGTGAGGTTTGGGTTACCATACAGGTTAGAGTTAGGGTTAGGGTTAGGGTTAGGGTTAGGTTTAGGGTTAGGGTTAGGGTTACTGTACAGATTAGGGTTAGGGTTAGGGTTAGTTTTTTGGGACACGTTAGAATTAAGGTTAGGTTTAAGGTTAGGGTTAGGGTTACGGTACAGGTTAGGGTTTGGTTTAGGGTTAGGGTTAGGTTTTCGGTAGAGGTTAGGATTAAGGTTAGGTTTAAGGTTAGTGTTAGGGTTACGGTACAGGTTAGGGTTTGGTTTAGGGTAGGGTTAGGGATACGGTACAGGATAGGATTACGTTTAGGGTTAGGGATAGGGTTAGGGTTACGGTACTGGTTAGGTTTAGGGTTAGGGTTAGGGTTTGGGTTACCATACAGGTTAGAGTTAGGGATAGTGTTGGGGTTAGGGTTAAGGTACATGTTAGGTTAGGTTAGGGTTAGGGTTAGGGTTTCGGTGCGGGTTAGGGTTAATGATAGGTTTAGGGTTAGGGTTAGGGTTACGGTAAAGGTTAGGTTTGGGTTAGGTTTAGTTTTACAGTACAGTTTAGGGTTACGGTTAGGGTAGGTTTTCGGTTAGGTTTACGGTTAGAGTTGCGGTACAGTTGTGGTTTAGGGTTACGGTTAGTGTTGGGGTTAGGGTAAGAGTTACGGTTCAGGGTAAGGTTAGGTTTAGGTTTATGGTTACGGTACGGGTTAGAATTAGGGTTAGGGTTAGGGTAACTTTTACCGTACAGATTAGTGTCAGGGTTAGTGTTAGGGTTAGGGTTAGGGTTAGGGTTAGGGATGCGGTTGAGGTTAGGGTTAGGGTTAGTGTTAGGGTTACCGTACAGGTTTGTGTTTGGTTTAGGGTTAGGGTTACCGTACAGGTTAGGTTTAGGTTTGGGTTAGAGTTAGGGTTGAGGTACCGGTCAGGGTTAGGGTTAGGGTAAGTGTTAGGGTCAGGGTACAGGTAGGGTTAGAGTTAGAGTCAGGGCATGGGTTAGGGTTAAGGTACAGGTTATGGTTAGGTTTAGGGTTAGGGTTATGTTACAGGTCAGGGATAAGGTTAGGTTTAGGGTGAGGTGTAGAGTTACGGTACAAGTTATGGTTATGTTCAGTTTTAGGGTTAGGGTTACGGTATAGGTTAACATTAGGGTTAGGGTTATGTTTAGGGTTACCACACTGGTTAGAGTTACAGTTAGGGTTAGGGTTAAGGTTAGGGTTAGGTTGAGGGTTACGGTACAGGTTAGGGTTAGTATTAGGGTTAGGGTAAGGGTTAGACTTACGGTACAGGGTAGGGTTAGGTTTAGGGTAGGGTTAGGGATACGTTTCAGGTTAGGTTTACGGTTAGGTTTAGGGTTAGGGTTAGGATTAGGGTTATTGTAATGGTTAGAGTACTGGTCAGGGTTAGGTTTAGGGTTAGTGATAGGTTTAGGGTTAGGTTTAGGGTTACGGTACAGGTTAGGGTTAGGTTTAGGGGTAGGGTTAGGTTTATGGTACAGGTTAGGGTTAAGGTTAGGGTTACTGTTAGGTTTAGGATTACGGTTATGGGACAGTGTAGGGTTAGGGTTAGGGTTAGGGTTAGGGTTCCCACACTGGTTAGAGTTAGGGTTAGGGTTAAGGTTAGGGTTAGGGTTAGGGTTACGGTACAGGTTAGGGTTAGGGTTAGGGTATCAGTACCGATTAGGGTTAAGGTTAGTTTTAGGGTAGGGTTAGGGTTACGGTACAGGTTAGGGTTAGTGTTATGGTACAGTTAAATGTTGCGGTTAGGGTAGGGTTATGGTTTTGGTTACAGTTAGGGTTGCGTTACAGTTCTGATTAAGGGTTACGGGTAGGGTTGGGGTTAGGCTAAGGGTTACAGTTCAGGTTAAGGTTATGTTTAGGGTTATGGTTACGGTACAGGTTATGTTTAGGGTTAGGGTTAGTGTTAGGGTTAGGGTTAGGGTTAGGGTTAGGGATGCGGTTCAGGTTAGGGTTAGGGTTAGTGTTAGGGTTACCGTACAGGTTAGGGTTAGGTTTAGGGTTAGGGTTACCGTACAGGTTAGGTTTAGGGTTGGGGTTAGAGTTAGGGTTGAGGTACCGGTTAGTGTTAGGGTTAGGGTTAGTGTTAGGGTTACGGTACAGGTAGGGTTAGAGTTAGCGTCAGGGCATGGGTTAAGGTTAAGGTACCGGTTATGGTTAGGTTTAGGGTTAGGGTTATGGTACAGGTTAGGGATAAGGTTAGGTTTTGGGTGAGGTGTAGATTTACGGTACAAATTATGGTTATGTTCAGTTTTAGGGTTATGTTTACGGTGTAGGTTACCATTAGGGTTAGGGTAATGTTTAGGTTTAGCACACTGGTTAGAGTTAGAGTTAGGGTTAGGTTTAAGGTTAGGGTTAGGTGAGGTACGGTACAGGTTAGGGTTAGTATTAGATTTAGGATAAGGGTCAGACTTATGGTACAGGTTAGGGTTAGGTTTAGGGTAGGGTTAGGGATACGGTTCAGGTTAGGTTTTCGGTTAGGTTTAGGGTTAGGGTTAGGAATAGGGTTAGGGTAATGGTTACGTTAATGGTCAGGGTTAGGGTTAGGGTTAGTGACAGGTTTAGGGTTAGGTTTATGGTTACGGTACAGGTTAGGGTTAGGTTTAGGTGTAGGGTTAGGGTTACGGTACAAGTTAGGGTTAAGGTTAGGGTTACTGTTAGGTTTAGGGTTAGGGTTAGGGTACAGTGTAGGGTTAGGGTTAGGGTTATGATTAGGGTCATGGTACAATTAGCTTTAGTGTTAGTGTTAGGGTTATGGTAGAGGTTAGGTTTAGGGTTAGGGTTAGGTTTTCGGTTCAGTTTAGGGTTAAGGTTAGGTTTAGGGATAGGGTTAGGTTTACGGTACAGGTTAGGTTTAGGGTTAGGTTTTGTGTTACGGTACAGGTAAGAGTTACGGTTAGGGTAGAGTTTCGGTTAGGGTTAGGGTGAGTGTTGCGGTACAGTTGTGGTTTATGTTTGCGGGTAGGGTTGTGTTTAGGGTAAGGGTTATGTTCACGCTAGGGTTACGTTTACGGTTATGGTTACGGTACGGGTTAGGTGAGGGTTATGTTTAGGGTTATGGTTATGGTTAGGTTACCGTACAGGTTAGTGTCAGGGATAGTGTTAGGGTTAGTATTACCGTACAGGTTAGGGATAAAGTTAGGGTTAGGGTTACCGAACAGGTTAGGTTTAGAGTTAGGGTTAGGGTTAGAGTTGAGGTACAGTTTAGGGTTAGGGTTAGGGTTAGGGTTTTGGTACAGGTTAGCATTAGGTCTAGGGTTAGGGTGATGGTAAAGGTACAGGTTAGGGTTAGGCTTAGTGTCAGTGTAAGGGTTAGGGTTACGGTACAGTTTATGGTTAGGTTTAGGGTTAGGTTTAGTTTACGGTACAGGTTAGATTTAGGGTTAGATTTAGGGTTAAGGTACAGGTTAGGGTTAAGTTTAGGTTTAGGGTTAGGGTTAGAGTTACGGGACAATTTATGGTTATGGTTTGGTTTTGGGATAGGGTTAAGGTATAGGTTAGCATTCAGGTTAGGGTTAGGTTTAAGGTTACGGTACAGGTTAGGGTTAGTGTTAGGGTTATGGTTATGGTTAGGGTTACGGTACAGGTTAAGTTTAGTTTTAGGGTAGGTTTAGGGATACCGTATAGGATAGGATTATCGTTAGTGTTAGGGTTAGGGTTACGGTTACGATACCGGTTGGTTTAGGGTTAGGGTTAGGGTTAGGGTTAGGGTTACCACACTGGTTAGAGTTACGGTTAGGGATAGGGTTATGGTTATGGTTACGGTACAGGTTAGGGTTAGTGTTAGGTTTTCGGTACGAGTTAAGGTTAAGGTTAGTTTTAGGGTTAGGGTTAGGTTTACGGTACATGTTAGGTTTAGGTTTAGGGTTAGGTTTAGTGTTATGGTACAGTTAAGGGTTACGGTTAGTGTAGGGTTACGGTTAGGGTTATGGTTAGGTTTGCGGGACAGTTGTGGTTTAGGGTTACGGGTAGGGTTGGGGTGAGGGTAAGGGTTACGGTTCAGGTTAAGGGTAGGTTTAGGGTTATGGTTACGGTACAGGTTAGGGTTAGGTTTAGGGTTAGGGTTAGGGTTACTGTATAGATTAGTGTCAGGGTTAGGGTTAGGGTTAGGGTTAGGTTTAGGGTTGCTGTACAGGTTAGGGTTAGGGTTAAGGTTACCATGCAGGTTAGGGTTAGGGTTACGGTTAGGGTTAGGGTTACCGAACAGTTTAGGTTAGGGTTGGGGTTAGGGTTAGGGTTGAGGAACAGGTTAGGTTTAGGATTAGGGATAGGGTTAGGGTTATGGTACAGGTTAGGTTTAGAGTTAGGGTCAGGGTAAGGGTTAGGGTTACGGCACAGGTTATGGTTAGATTTGGGGTTAGGGATAGGTTTACGGTACATGTTAGGTTTAGGGTTAGATTTAGGGTTACGGTACAGGTTAGGGTTAAGTTTAGGTTTTGGGTGAGGGGTAGAATTACGGTACCAGTTATGGTTATTGTTAGGTTTAGGGTTAGGGTTAATGTATAGGTTAGCATTAGGGTTAGGATTAGTTTTAGGGTTACGGTACAGGTTAGGGTTAGTGTTAGGTTTAGGTTTAGGGTTAGAGTTACCATACAGGTTAGGGTTAGGTTTAGGGTATGGTTAGGGATACGGTTCAGGTTAGGTTTACGGTTAGGTTTAGGGTTAGGGTTAGTGTTATGGTTAAGGTACCGGTTAGGTTTAGCGTTAGGGTGAGGTTTGGGTTACCTACAGGTTAGAATTAGGGTTAGGGTTAGGGTTAGTTTTAGGGTTAGGGTTATGGTTACGGTACAGGTTAGGGTTAGGGTTAGGGTTAGGGTTAGGTTTTCGGTACAGGTTAGGATTAAGGTTAGGTTTAAGGTTAGGGTTAGGTTTACGGTACAGTTTAGGGTTAAGGTTAGGGTTAGGGTCCAGTTTTGGTTTTTAGTTAGGTTTAGGGTTAGGGTTAGGGTGACGGTCCATGTTAGGGTTACGGTTACATTTAGGGTTATGGTTAGGGTTAGGGTTAGGGTTAAGATTAGGTTTTGGTAAGGTTTATGTTTAGGGTTAGGGTTAGTGTTACAGTAACGGTTAGGGTTAGGGTTAGTGTTAGTGTTAGGGTTAGGTTTCATAGAGGTTAGGGTTAGGGTTAGGATTAGGGTACAGGTTAAGTTTAGAGTTAGGGTTAAGTTGAGGGTTAGGGGTTACATTTACAGTACAGGTTAGGGTTAATGTTAGGGTTAGGGTTACGGTACAGGGTAGGGTTAGGGTTAGGGTTAGGGTACAGGTTAGGGTTGGGTTTCGGGTTAGGGTTAGAGTTACGGTACAGGTTACATTTAGGGTTACGTTTAGTGTTACGGTACAGGTAAGGGTTACGGTTAGGGTTAGAGTTAGGGTTAGGGTTAGTGTTGCCGTACAGGTGGGGGTTATGGTTACGGATAGGGTTAAGGTTATGGTTAGAGTTACGGTGCAGGTGAGGGTGAGGGTTAGTGTTAGGGTTTTGGTACAGTTTAGGGTTAGTGTTAGGGTTAGGTTTAGGGTTACGGTACAGGTTAGGTTTAGTGTTAGGGATAGGGATAGGGTTAGCATTACGGTACTGGTTAGGTTTAGTGTTAGGGTTAGTGTTACGGTACAGGTAAGTGATACGGTTAGGGTTAGGGTTAGGGTAAGGCTTTCCCCTAAGTTGTGGTATCGTTTACCGGAAGGTTTAGTGTTAGTTTTACGGTTACGGTACAGGTTAGGGTGAGGGTAAGGATT
Organism: Otocyon megalotis megalotis; assembly: GCA_017311455.1. NCBI lineage: Eukaryota > Metazoa > Chordata > Mammalia > Carnivora > Canidae > Otocyon > Otocyon megalotis. Next base: position 18,342 of record JAEUCK010000918.1, on the reverse strand, counting down.
AGGATTATGGTACTGTTTAGGGTTATGGTTAGGGTTAGGTTTAGGTTTAGTGTGAGGGTTATGGTACAGGTGGGTTTAGGTTTAGGGTTAGGGTTAGGTTTAGGGTTAGGGTTTTTGTACAGTTTAGGTTTAGGGTTAAGGTCAGGGTTAGGGTTAGGTTTAGTGTTACAGTAGAGGTTAGGTTTCGGGTTAGTGTTAGTATTAGGATTAGGGTTATGTTTCCCATAGAGGTTAGATTTAGAGTTAGGTTAGGGTACAGGTTAGGGTTACGATAGTGGTTAGGGTTAGGGTTAGGGTTAGGGTTAGGGTTAGGGTTAGGGTTGCGGTACAGGTGAGGGTTATGGTTAGGGTTAGGGTTACCGTACAGGTTAGGTTAGGGTTGGGGTTGGGGTTAGGGTTGAGGTACAGGTTAGGGTTATGGTTAGGGATAGGTTTAGGGTTACGGTACAGGTTATGGTTAGAGTTATGGTCAGGGTAAGGGTTAGGGTTATGGTACAGGTTACGGTTAGGTTTAGGGTTAGGGTTACGGTACAGGTTAGGTTTAGGGTTAGGTTTAGGGTTACGGTACAGGTTAAGGTTAAGGTTAGGTTAGGGTGAGGGGTAGAGTTATGGTACAAGTTATGGTTATGGTTAGGTTTAGGGTTAGGTTTACAGTATAGGTTAGCATTAGCGTAGGGTTAGGTTTAGGGTTACCTTACAGGTTAGGGTTAGTGTTATGGTTAGGTTTAGGTTTAGACATACGGTACAGGTTAGGGTTAGGTTTAGTGTAGGGTTAGGGATACGGTTCAGGTTAGGTTTACGGTTAGGGTTAGGGTTAGGGTAGGGTTAGGGTTAGGGTTAGCATTAGGGTTATGATTACGGTACCGGTCAGGTTTAGGGTTAGGGTGAGAATTGGGTTACCATACAGGTTAGAGTTAGGGTTAGGGTAGGGTTAGGTTTAGGTTTAGGGTTAGGGTGACGTTACAGGTTAGGGTAGGGTTAGGGTTAGGGTACAGTTTAGGTTTATAGTTAGGCTTAGGGTTAGGGTTAGGGTTAGGATTACAGTCCAGGTTAGGTTTACGGTTACAGTTAGGGTTACGGTTAGTGTTAGTGTTAGGGTTAAGATTAGGTTTCGTGTAAGGTTTAGGTTTAGGTTTAGGGTTAGTGTTATGGTACAGGTTAGGGTTAGGGTTAGTGTTAGGGTTATGGTTAAGGGTAGGTTTGCCATAGAGGTTAGGGTTAGGGTTGGGACACAGCTTAGGTTTAGAGTTACGGTTAAGGTGAGGGTTAGGGTTATGGTACAGGTTACGGTTAGGGTTAGGGTTACGGTACAGGGTGGGTTAGGGTTAGGGTTTGCGTTAGGGTACAGTTTAGGGTTAGGTTTTGGGTTAGGGTTAGCGTTAGAGTTACGGTACAGGTTACGTTTAGGGTTAGGTTTAGTGTTACGGAACAGGTAAGGGTTACGGTTAGTGTTAGAGTTAGGGTTGGGGTTAGGGTTGCCGAACTGGATGGGTTATGGTTACGGGTAGGGTTAGGGTTAGGTTTAGGGTTGCGGTACAGGTTAGTGATAGGGTTAGGGTTAGGGTTATGTTTACGAAACAGGTTAGGGTTAGGGTTAGGGTTTCGGTACAGTTTAGTGTTATGGTTAGGGATAGGGTTAGGCTTACGGTGCAGTTTAGGTTTAGGGTTAGGTTTAGTGTTACAGTACAGGTAAGGGTTACGGTTAGGGTAGGGTTACGGTTAGGGTTAGGGTTGCGGCACACTTGTGGTTTAGGCTTACGGGTAGGGTTGGGATAGGGTAAGGGTTTCGGGTCAGGTTAAGGTTAGGTTTAGGGTTATGGTTACGGTACGGGTTAGGGTGAGGGTTAAGATTAGGGTTATGGTTATGGTTAGAGTTACCATACAGGTCAGTGTCAGGTTAGTGTTAGGGTTAGAGTTAGGGTTAGGGTTGTGGTACAAGTTAGGGTTAGGGTTAGGGGTAGGGTTACCGTACAGGTTAGGGATAGAGTTAGTGTTAGGGTTACCGTAAAGTTTAGGTTTAGGGTTAGTTTAGAGTTACGGTACAAGTTATGGATATGGTTAGGTTTAGGTTTACTGTTATGGTATAGGTTAGCATTAGTGTTAGGGTTAGGGTTAGGGTTACCATACAGGTTAGAGTTTGGGTAGGGTTAGGGTTAGGGTTAAGGTTACAGTACAGGTTAGGGTTAATGTTAGGGTTAGGATTTCGGTACAGTTTAGGGTTAAGGTTAGGTTTAGGTTAGGGTTAGGGTTACGGTATGGATTAGGTTTAGGGTTAGGTTTAGTGTTACGGTACAGTTAAGGGTTACGGTTAGGGTTAGGGTTCCATACAGGTGAGGGTAAGGGTTGCGGTAGAGTTTTGGTTTAGGGTTACGGGTAGGTTGGGGTTAGGGTAAGGGTTACAGTTCAGGGTAAGGTTAGGTTTAGGGTTATGGTTACGGTACGGGTTAGGGTTAGGGTTAGGGTTAGGTTTACCTTACAGATTAGTGTCAGTGTTAGGGTTAGGGTTAGGGTTAGGGTTGCGGAACAGTTTAGGGTTAGGGTCAGGGTTAGGGTTACTGTACAGGCTAGGGTTAGGGTTAGGGTTACTGTACAGGTTAGGTTTAGGGATGGGGTTAGGGTTTGGGTTGAGGTACAGGTTAGGGTTAGTGTTAGGGTTAGGATTAGGGTTACGGTACAGGTTAGGGTTAGGGTTAGTGTCAGGGAAAATTTTAGGTTTACGGTACAGGTTATGGTTAGGTTTAGGGTTAGGGTTACGGTACAGGTTAGGGTTAAGTTTATGGTAGGGTTAGGGATCCGGTTCAGGTTAGGTTTACGGTTAGTGTTAGGGTTACTGTTAGTGTTAGGGTTAGGGTTTGGGTTATGGTTATGGTACCGGTCAGGTTTAGGGTTAGGGTTAGGGTTAGGGTTACCATATACGTTAGAGTTAGGGTTAGGGTTAGTTTTAGGGTTACGGTACAAGTTACGGTTAGGGTTAGGGTACAGTTTAGGTTTATAGTTAAGGTTAGGGTTAGGGTTAAGGTTTTGGTACAGGTTTGGGTTACGGTTACAGTTAAGGTTATGGTTCGTGTTAGCGTTAGTGTTAACATGGTAAGTTTTAGGTTTAGGGTTAGGTTTAGTGTTACGGTAGAGGTAAGGGTTAAGGTTAGTGTTAGGGTTAGGATTAGGTTTGCCATAGAGGTTAGCTTTAGGGTTAGGGTTAGGGTACAGTTTAGGTGTAGAGTTAGGGTTAAGGTGAGCGTTAGGGTTACGGTACAGGTTAGGCTGAGTGTTAGGGTTAGTGTTAGGGTACAGGTTAGAGTTAGGTTTAGTGTTAGGGTTAGTGTAGGGTTACGGAACAGGTTATGTTTAGGGTTAGGGTTAGTGTTACGGTGCAGGTAAGGGTTACGGTTAGGGTTAGAGTTAGGGTTAGGGTTGCCGTACATTTGTGGGTTATGGTTACAGGTAGGATTAGGGTTAGGGTTAGGGTTACGGTACACTTTAGGGTGAGGGTCAGGGTTAGGGTTACGGTACTGCTTAGGGTAAGGGTTTGGGTTAGGATTAAGGTTACAGAACAGGTTAGGGTTAGGGTTAGGGTAAGGGTTTTGGTACAGTTTAGGTTTCGTGTTAGGGTTAGGTTTAGGGTTATGGTACAGGTGAGGTTTAGGGTTAGGTATAGGGTTAGGTTTAGGGTTACGGTACTGGTTAGGTTTAGGGTTCTGGTTAGTGTTACGGTACAGGTAAGTGTTACGGTTAGGGTTAGGGTTAGGGTTAGGGTTGCCGTACAGTTCTGGTTTAGGTTTACGGGAAGGGATACGGTTAGGTTTAGGGTTACAGTACAGGTTAGGGTGAGGGTAAGGATTAGGGTTATGGTACTGTTTAGGGTTATGGTTAGGGTTAGGGTTAGGTTTAGGGTGTGGGTTAGGGTTAGTGTTAGGATTATTGTACAGTTTAGGTTTAGGGTTAGGTTTGGGGTTAGGGTTAGGTTTAGGGTTAGTGTTACAGTAGAGTTTAGATTTAGGGTTAGTGTTTGGATTAGGATTAGGGTTATGTTTGGCATAGAGGTTAGATTTAGAGTTAGGGTTAGGGTACAGCTTAGGGTATGGTACAGGTTAGGTTTAGGGTTAGGTTTAGGGTTAAGGTTAGGGTTAGGGTTACGGTACAGGGTAGAGTTAGGATTATGGTTACTGTTACAGTATATGTTAGGGTTAGGATTAGGGCTATTGTTAGGGTTAGGGTTACGTTACAGTTTAGGGTTAAGTTTAAGGTTAGGGTAAGAGTTAGTTTTAGGGTTAGGGTTACAGTAGTGGTTAGGATTAGGGTTAGGGTTGGGTTTAGGGTTACGGTTAGGGTAACGGTACAGGCTAGGGTTAGGGTTAGGGTTAGGGTTACGGTATAGGATAGCATTAAGTTTAGGGTTTGGGTTAGGGTTAGGGTAACGGGACATGTTAGGGTTAGGGTTAGGGTTACGGTATAGGATAGCATTAAGTTTAGGGTTAGGGTTACGGTTAGTGTTACGGTACAAGTTATGGATATGGTTACGTTTAGTGTTAGGGTTACGGTATAGGTTAGCATTAGGGTTAGGGTTAGGTTTAGGGTTACGGTACAGGTTAGGGTTAGTGTTAGGTTTAGGGTTAGGGTTGGGGTTACGGTACAGGTTAGGGTTTGGTTTAGGGTAGGGTTTGGGATATGGTACAGGATAGGATTACGGTTAGGGTTAGTGTTAGGGTTAGGGTTTGGTTTACGGTACCGGTTACGTTTAGGGTTAGGATTATGGTTAGGGTTACCATACATGTTAGAGTTAGGGTTAGGTTAGGGTTAGTGTTAGGGTTACGGTACAGGTTAGGGTTAGATTTAGGGTCAGGGTATGGGTTAGGGTTATGGTACAGGTTATGGTTAGGTTTAGGGTTAGGGTTACGGTACAGGGGTGTTAAGATTAGGTGTAGGGTGAGGGGTAGAGTTACGGTACAAGTTATGGTCATGGTTAGGTTTAGGGTTAGGGTTACGGTATAAGTTAGCATTAGGGTTAGGGTTTGGTTTAGGGTTACTGTACAGGTTAGGGTTAGTTTTAGGGTGGGTTTAGGTTTTCGGTTCAGGTTAGGGTTAAGGGTACGTTTTAGTTAGGCTTAGTGTTATGGTACAGGTTAGGTTTAGGGTTAGGTTTAGTGTAATGGTACATGTAAGGGTTACGGCTAGGGTAGGGTTACGGTAAGGGTTAGGGTGTGTGTTGCGGTACAGTTGTGGTTTAGGCTTATGGGTAGGGTTGTGTTTAGGGTAAGGGTTACGGTTGAGGTTAAGGTTACGTTTAGGGTTTTGGTAACGTTGCGGGTTAGGGTGAGGGTTAGGGTTAGGGTTATGGTTATGGTTAGGGTTAGTGTTAGTGTTAGGGTTAGGGTTACGTTAGAGGTTATGGTTACTTTAGGGTTAGGGTTATTGTTACGGTATAGGTTGGGGTTAGGGTTAGGGTAACGGTACGGGTTAGGGTTAGGGTTAGGGTTAGCTTAAGGTTACGGAACAACTTGGGGTTACGGCAAGGTTTAGGGTTAGGGATACGTTATAGGTTAGCGTTAGGGTTAGGGTTAGTGTTAGCTTTAGGGTTACGGTACAGGTTAGGGTTAGGGTTAGGCTTACGGTTACGGTACCGTTTAGGTTTAGGGTTAGGGTTAGGGTTAGGTTTAGTGTTACGGTACAGGTTAGGGTTAGGGTTAGGTTTGCCATAGAGTTAAATTTAGGGTTAGGGTTAGGGTACAGGTTAGGTTTATAGTTAGGTTTAAGGTTTGGTTTAGGGTTACGGAACAGGTTAGGATTAGGGTAGGGTTACGGTACAGTGTAGGGTTAGGGTTAAGTTTAGGTTTTCGGTAGAGATTAGGTTTAGGGTTAGTTTTAGGGTTACAGTACAGGTTAGGATTAGGGATAGGGTTAGGATTATGTTTAGGGTTACGGTACAGGTTAGGTTTAGGGTTAGGGTAAGTGTTATGGTACAGGTAAGTGTTATGGTTAGGATTAGGGTACGGTTACGGTTAAGGTTGCGGTACAGTTGTGGGTTAGGTTACGGGTAGGGTTAGTGTTAGATTTAGGGTTAGGGTTAGTGTTCCGGCACAGGTTAGGTTTACAGTGAGGGCTATGGTTACGATACAGGTAAGGGTTATGTTTGGGGTTAGCGTTAGGTTTAGGGTTAGGTTTAGCGTTACGGTACAGGTTAGAGTTAGGGTTAGGGTTACGGTTATGTTTATGGTAGTGGTTACGGTTAGGCATAGGGTTGGGGTTAGGGTTACGGTTAGGGATACGGTACAGGGTAGGGATACGTTTACTGATAGGGTTAGGGTTAGGGTTAGGATTAAGGTTAAGTTTAGGCTAGGGTTAGGGTTAGTGTTACGGTACAGGCTAGGGTTAGGGATAGGGTTAGGGTTAGGGTTAGCTTTGCCATAGAGGTTAGGGTTATTGTTAGGGTTAGGGTACAGGTTAGGTTTAGAGTTAGGGTTAAGGTTAGGGTTAGGTTTAAGGTTCAGTTAACGGATAGGGTTAGGATTAGGGTTACGGTATAGGGTAGGTTTAGGGTTAGGGTTACGTTTAGGGTTACGGTACTATTAGAGTTAGGGTTAGTGTGAGGTGAGGGTTCCGGTACAGGTAAGGGTTACGGTTAGGTGTAGGGTTAGGGTAGGGTTAGGGGTCAAGGTTAGGGTTAGGGGTTAGGGTTAGGGTTATTTTTAGGTTTAGGGTTAGGGTTAGTGTTACGGTAAATGTTAGGGTTAGGATTAGGGTTAGAGTTAGGATTAGGGTTACGGTACAGGTTAGGGTTAAGCTTAGGTTTAGGGTTAAGGTTAGGTTTAAGGTACAAGTTATGGTTACGGTTAGGTTTAGGGTTAGGGTTAGTGTATAGGTTAGCATTAGGAATATGGTTAGGGTTAGGTTGAGGGTTATGGTAAAGGTGAGGGTTAGGGTTAGGGTTACGGTTTAGGTTTGGGTTAGGTTTAGGGGTCGGGTTAGGGTTACGGTACAGGTTATGGTTAAGGTTTGGGTTAGGGTTAGGTTTAGTGTTAGGGTTAGGTTTACCATACATGTTAGGGTTATGGTTATGGTTAGGGTTAGGGTTAGGGTTAGCGTTAGGCTTACGTAAGAGATTATGGTTACGTTAGGGTTAGATTTAGGGTTACAGTACAGGTTAGGGTTAGGGTTAGGGTTAGGGTTACGGTACAGTTTAGGGTTAGGGTTAGGGTTAGGGTTATGGAACAACTTAGAGATACGGTAATGTTTAGGGTTAGGGTTACGTTATAGGTTAGCATTAGGGTTAGGGTTAGGGTTAGCTTTAGGGTTACTGTACAGGTTAGGGTTATGGTTAGGCTTACGGTTATGGTACAGTTTAGGGTTAGGGTTAGGGTTATGGTACAGGTTAGGGTTAGGGTTAGATTTAGGGTTTCATTACAGTTTAGGGTTAGGGTTAGGTTTGTGTTTAGGCTTACGGTACAGGTTAGGGTTAGTGTTAGGGTTAGGTTTATGGTTACGGTATTGGTTACGTTTAGGTTTAGGGTTATTGTTACGGTACAGGTAAGTTTTATGGTTAGAGGTAGGTTTAGGGTTAGGTTTAGGGTTACGGTACAGCATAGGTTTAGGATTAGGGTTATTGTTAAGTTACAGGTAAGGGTTACGGTTAGGGTTAGGTTACGGTTAGGGTTGCGGTACCGTTGTGGGTTAGGGTTACGGGTAGGGTTAGGGTTAGGGTTAGGGTTACGGTTCAGGGTAGGGTTAGGTTTAGAGTTAGGGTTAGTGTTACGGTACAGGTAAGTTTTACGGTTATGTTTAGGGTTACGGTAGGGTTAGGGTTTCAGTACAGGTGTGGTTTAGGGTTCCGGGTAGGGTTAGTGTTAGATTTAGGGTTAGGGTTACGATACAGGTTAGGGTGAGGGTAAGGGTTAGGGTTACGGTACAGGTTAGGATTAAGCTTAGGGTTACGGTTAGGTTTAGGGTGCAGGTTACGGTACCAGTTGGGTTTAGGTGTTAGGGTTAGGGTTAGGGTTACGGTTACGGTTATTGTAAGGATACATGTTGGGATTAGGGTTAGGTTTAGGGTTAGGGTTAGGGTTAGGTTTGCCACAGAGGTTAGATTTAGAGTTAGGGTTACAGTACAGGTTACCATTAGGGTTAGGGGTAGGGTTATGGTACAGGTTAGGGTAAATATCGAGTTAGGGTTACGGTACAAGTTATGGTTAAGTTTAGGGTTAGGGTTTCGGTACAGGTTAGGGTAAAGGTTCGATTTAGTGTTAGTGTTAGGGTTACGGTACAGCTTAGGTATAGGGTTAGGGTTAGTGTTACGGTACAGGTAAGGTTTATGGTTAGGTTTAGGATTACGGTTAGGGTTGCGGTACAGTTGTGGGTTAGGGTTACGGGTAGCGTTAGGGTTAGGATTAGGGTTACGGTTCAGCGTAGGCTTAGGTTTAGGGTTAGGGTTACAGTACAGTTTATGGTTAGGTTTAGGGTTAATGTTTCACTACAGGTTAGGGTAAAGGTTATTTTAAGGGATAGAGTTAGGGTTACGGTAGAGCTTAGGTTTAGGGTTAGGTGTAGTGTTATGGTACAGGTAAGGGTTACGGTATGGATTAGGGTACGGTTAGGGTTGCGGAACAGTTGTGGGTTAGGATTCCGGGTAGGGTTAGGGTTAGGGTTATGGTTCAGGGTAGGGTTAGGTTTAGGTTTAGGGTTACGGTACAAGTTAGCGTTAGGGTTACGGTACAGGTTAGGGTTAGGGTTAGGGTTGGGGTTAGGGTTAGTGTTATGGTTAGGGATAGGGGAACTGTAGAGTTTAGTGTCAGTGTTAGGTTTAGGGTTTCATTTAGGGTTAGGGTTGCGGTACAGTTTAGGGTTAGGGTTAGGGTTAGGGTTACCGAAAAGTTTAGGGTTACGGTTAGGGTTAGGGTTAGGGTTGTGGTACAGGTTAGGGGTAGGGTTAGGGTTACTGTTACAGTACAGGTTAGGGTTAGGGTTAGGGTTAGTGTTAGGGTTAGGGTTAGGTTTGCCATAGAGTTTAGGTTTAGGGCTAGGGTTAGGTACAGGTTAGGTTTAGAGTAGGGTTAAGGTTATGTTTAGGTTTACGGTTCATTTAACAGTAAGGGTTAGGGTTAGGGTTACGGTACAAGGTAGGGTTAAGGTTAGGGTTAGGTTTAGGGTGACGTTACAATTAGGGTTAGGGTTAGTGTGAGGTGAGGGTTACGGGCCAGGTAAGGATTACTGTTAGGTTTAGGCTTAGGGTTAGGGTTAGGGGTCAGGTTAGGGTTAGCGTCAGGGGTTAGGTTTAGGTTTAGGGTTCAGGTTAGGGTTAGGGTTGCGGTACAGTTTAGGGTTAGGTTTAGGGTTACGGTTACGGTACAGGTTAGTATTAGGTTTAGGGTTAGTGTTAGGGTACGGTAAATGTTAGTGTTAGGGTTAGGGTTAGGGTTAGGATTAGGGTTACGGTACAGGTTAGGGTTAACCTTAGGTTTAGGGTTAAGGTTAGGGTTACGGTACAAGTTATGGTTACGGTTAGGTTTATGGATAGGGTTAGTGTATAGTTTAGCATTAGGTTTAGGGTTATGGTTAGGTTTAGGGTTACGGTAAACTTTAGGGTTAGGGTTAGGTTTACGGTACAGGTTAGGGTTAGGTTTAGGGGTAGGGTTTGGTTTACGGTACAGGTTAGGGTTAAGGTTAGGGTTGGGGTTAGTTTTAGGGTTAGGCTTCGGGTTAGGGTTAGGGTTAGGGTTACCATACAGGTTAGGATTATGGTTATGGTTTGGATTAGTGTTAGTGTTAGGTTAGGGTTACGTTAGAGGTTATGGTTACTTTAGGGTTAGGGTTAGTGTTACGGTACAGGTTAGGGTTAGGGTTAGGGTAACGGTACGGGTTAGCGTTAGGGTTAAGATTACGGAACAACTTAGGGTTACGGTAAGGTTTAGGGTTAGGGATACGTTATATGTTAACGTTAGGGTTAGGGTTAGTGTTAGCTTTAGGGTTACGGTACAGGTTAGGGTTAGGGTTAGGCTTATGGTTACGGTACACTTTAGGTTTAGGGTTAGGGTTACGTTACAGGTTACGGTTAGGGTTAGGTGTAGGGTACGATACAGGTTAGGGTAAGTTTTAGGGTTAGGTTTACGGTACAGTTTATGGTTAGGTTTAGGGTTAGTGTTTCAGTACTGGTTAGGGTAAAGGTTATTTTTAGGGTTAGGGTTAGGGTTACGGTAGAGCTTAGGTTTAGGTTTAGGTGTAGTGTTACGGTACAGGTAAGGGTTACGGTTAGGGTTAGGGTTACGGTTTGGGTTGCGGTACAGTTGTGATTTAGGATTCTGGGTAGTCTTTTGGTTAGGGTTACGGTTCAGGGTACGGTTAGGTTTAGGGTTAGGGTTACGGTACAAGTTAGGGTTAGGGTTATGGTACAGGTTAAGGTTAGGGTTAGGGTTGGGGTTAGGGTTAGTGTTATGGTTAGGGATAGGGGAACCGTATAGTTTAGTGTCAGTATTAGGTTTAGGGTTTCGTTTAGGGTTTGGGTTGCGGTACAGTTTAGTGTTAGGGTTAGGGTTAGGTTACCGTACAGTTTAGGGTTAGGGTTAGGGATAGGGTTGAGGTACAGGTTAGGGTTAGGGTTAGGGTTACTGTTAAGGTACAGGTTAGGGTTACGGTTAGGGTTATTGTTAGGGTTAGGGTTAGGTTTGCCATAGAGTTTAGGTTTAGGGTTAGGGTTAGGTACAGGTTAGGTTTAGGGTAGGGTTAAGGTTAGGTTTAGGTTTACGGTTCAGTTAACGGTATGGGTTAGGGTTAGGGTTACGGTACAAGGTACTTTTAAGGTTAGGGTTAGGTTTAGGGTGATGTTACATTTAGGGTTAGGGTTAGTGTGAGGTGAGGGTTACGGTACAGGTAAGTATTACTGTTAGGTTTAGGCTTAGGGTTAGAGTTAGGGGACAGGTTAGGGTTAGCATTAGGGGTTAGGTTTAGGGTTAGGGTTCGGGTTAGGGTTAGGGTTGTGGTACAGGTTAGGGTTAGGTTTAGGGGTACGGTTATGGTACAGGTTAGGGTTAGTGTTAGGGTTACGGTAAATATTAGTGTTTGGTTTAGGGTTAGGGTTAGGATTAGGGTTATGGTACAGGTTAGGGTTAAGCTTAGGTTTAGGGTTAAGGTTAGGGATATGGTACAAGTTATGGTTACGTTTAGGTTTATAGTTAGGGTTAGTGTATAGGTTAGCATTAGGGTTAGGGTTAGGGTTAGGTTTAGGGTTACGGTAAAGTTTAGGGTTAGGGTTAGGTTTACGGTACAGGTTAGGGTTAGGTTTAGGGGTAGGGGTAGGGTTACGGTACAGGTTAGGGTTAAGGTTAGGTTTGGGGTTAGGTTTAAGGTTAGGCTTCGGGTTAGCGTTAGGGTTACCATACAGGTTAGGGTTATGGTTATGGTTTTGGTTAGTGTTAGGGTTAGGTTAGGGTTACGTTAGAGGCTATGGTTACTTTAGGGATAGGGTTAGTGTTACGGTACAGGTTATGGTTAGGATTAGGGTAACGGTACGGGTTAGGGTTTGGGTTAAGTTTACGGAACAACTTAGGGTTACGGTAACTTTTAGGGTTAGGGATACGTTATAGGTTAGCGCTAGGGTTAGGGTTAGTGTTAGCTTAAGGGTTACGGTAAAGGTTAGAGTTAGGGTTAGTCTTACGGTTACGGTACAGTTTAGGTTTAGGGTTAGGGTTAGAGTACAGGTTACGGTTAGGGTTAGGGGTAAGGTTACGGTACAGGTTAGCGTAAGTTTTAGGGTTAGGGTTACGGTACAGTTTAGGGTTAGGTTTAGGGTTAGTGTTAGGGTTATGGTAAATGTTAGTGTTAGGGTTAGGGTTAGGATTAGGGTTACGGTACAGGTTAGGGTTAAGCTTAGGTTTAGGGTTAAGTATAGGGTTACGGTACAAATTATGGTTATGGTTAGGTTTATGGTTAGGGTTCGTGTATAGGTTAGCATTAGGGTTAGGGTTAGGGTTAGGGTTAGGTTTAGGGTGACGGTAAAGTTTAGGGTTAGGGTTAGGTTTACGGTACAGTTTAGGGTTAGGTTTAGGGGTAGGGGTAGGGTTACGGTACAGGTTAGGGTTAGGTCTAGGGTTAGGGTTAGGGTTATGGTACAGGTTAGGGTTAAGGGTAGGTTTAGGGTTAGAGTTAGAATTACGGTACAAGTTATGGATATGGTTAGGTTTAGGATTACTGTTATGGTAGAGGTTAGCATTAGTGTTAGTGTTAGGGTTAGGGTTACCATACAGGTTAGAGTTTGGGTTAGGGTTAGAGTTTCGGTACAGGTTAGCGTTTGGGTTAGGGTTAGGATTTCGGTACTGGTTAGGGTTAAGGTTAGGTTTAGGGTTAGTGTTAGGGTTAGGGTTATGGTACGGATTAGGTTTAGGGTTAGGTTTAGTGTTACAGTACAGTTAAGGGTTACGGTTAGGGTAGGGTTATGGTTAGGGTTACGGTTAGGGTTGCGGTACAGTTTTGGTTTAGGGTTACGGGTAGGGTTGGGTTAAGGTAACGGTTACGGTTCAGGGTAAAGTTAGGTTTAGGGTTAGGGTTAGGTTTACCGTACAGATTAGTGTCAGGGTTAGGGTTAGGGTTGCGGAACAGTTTAGGGTTAGGGTTAGGGTTACCATACAGGCTAGGGTTAGGGTTAGGGTTACTGTACAGGTTAGGTTTAGGGATGGGGTTAGGAATCGGGTTGAGGTACAGGTTAGGGTTATTGTTAGGGTTAGGATTAGGCTTACGGTACAGGTTAGGGTAAGGGTTAGGGTCAGGGAAAGTTTTAGGGTTACGGTACACGTTATGGTTAGGTTTAGGGTTAGGGTTACGGTATAGGTTAGGGTTAAGTTTAGGTGTAGGGTGAAGGGTAGAGTTACGGTACAAGTTATGGTTATGGTTAGGTTTATGGTTAGGGTTACGGTATAGGTTAGCATTATGGTTAGGGTTAGTTTTAGGCTTACGGTACAGGTTACGGTTAGAGTTAGGGTTAGGTTTAGGGTTAGAGTTACGGTACAGGTTAGGGTTAGGTTTACGGTAGGGTTAGGGATACGGTTCAGGTTATGGTACAGGTTTGGGTTACGGTTACACTTAGGGTTATGGTTAGTGTTAGCGTTAGTGTTAAGATGGTAAGGTTTAGGTTTAGGGTTAGGTTTAGTGTTACGGTAGAGGTAAGGGTTAAGGTTAGTGTTAGGGTTAGGATTAGGTTTGCCATAGAGGTTAGGGTTAGGGTTAGGGTTAGGGTACAGGTTAGGTGTAGAGTTAGGGTTAAGGTGAGCGTTAGGGTTACGGTACAGGTTAGGCTGAGTGTTAGGGTTAGTGTTAGGGTACAGGTTAGGGTTAGGTTTAGTGTTAGGGTTAGGGTTAGTGTTACAGAACAGGTTATGTTTAGGGTTAGGGTTAGTGTTACAGTGCAGGTAAGGGTTACGGTTAGGGTTAGAGTTAGGGTTAGGTTTGCCGTACAGGTGTGGGTTATTGTTACAGGCAGGGTTAGGTTTAGGGTTAGGGTTATGGTACACTTTAGGGTGAGGGTCAGGGTTAGGGTTACGGTACTGCTTAGGGTAAGGGTTTGGGTTAGGATTAAGGTTACAGAACAGGTTAGGGTTAGGGTTAGGGTAAGGGTTTCGGTACAGTTTAGGTTTAGGGTTAGGGTTAGTTTTAGGGTTATGGTACAGGTTAGGTTTAGGTTTAGGTATAGGGTTAGGTTTAGGGTTACGGTACTGGTTAGGTTTAGGGTTCGGGTTAGTGTTACGGTACAGGTAAGTGTTACGGTTAGGGTTAGGATTAGTGTTAGGGTTGCCGTACAGTTCTGGTTTAGGTTTACGGGAAGGGATACGGTTAGGTTTAGGGTTACGGTACAGGTTAGGGTGAGGGTAAGGATTAGGGTTACGGTACTGTTTAGGGTTATGGTTAGGGTTAGGGTTAGTTTTAGGGTGTGGGTTAGGGTTAGTGTTAGGATTATTGTACAGTTTAGGTTTAGGGTTAGGTATGTGGTTACAGTTAGGTTTAGGGTTAGTGTTACGGTAGAGTTTAGATTTAGGGTTAGTGTTAGGATTAGGATTAGGGTTATGTTTGCCATAGAGGTTAGATTTAGAGTTAGGGTTAGTGTACAGCTTAGGATACGGTACAGGTTAGGGTTAGGGTTAGGTTTAGGGTTAGGGTTAGGGTTAGGGTTAGGGTTAGGGTTACGGTACAGGGTAGAGTTAGGATTATGGTTAGTGTTACGGTATATGTTAGGGTTAGGATTAGGGCTATTGTTAGGGTTAGGGTTACGGTACAGTTTAGGGTTAAGTTTAAGGTTAGGGTAAGAGTTAGTTTTAGGTTTAGGGTTACAGTAGTGGTTAGGGTTAGGGTTAGGGTTGGGTTTAGGGTTACGGTTAGGGTAACGGTACAGGCTAGGGTTAGGGTTAGGGTTAGGGTTACGGTATAGGATAGCATTAAGTTTAGGGTTTGGGTTAGGGTTAGGGTAATGGGACAGGTTAGGGTTAGGGTTAGGGTTAGGGTTACGGTATAGGATACCATTAAGTTTAGGGTTAGGGTTACGGTTAGTGTTACGGTACAAGTTATGGTTATGGTTAGGTTTAGTGTTAGGGTTACGGTATAGGTTAGCATTAGGGTTAGGTTTAGGTTTAGGGTTACGGTACAGGTTAGGGTTAGTGTTAGGTTTAGGGTTAGGGTTAGGGTTACCGTACAGGTTAGGGTTTGGTTTAGGGTAGGGTTTGGGATATGGTACAGGATAATATTACGGTAGGGTTAGGGTTAGTGTTAGGGTTAGGTTTATGGTACCGGTTACGTTTAGGGTTAGGTTTATGGTTAGGGTTACCATACAGGTTAGAGTTAGGTTTAGGGTTAGGGTTAGTGTTAGGGTTACGGTACAGGTTAGGGTTAGAGTTAGGGTCAGGGTATGGGTTAGGGTTATGGTACAGTTTATGGTTAGGTTTAGGGTTAGGGTTACGGTACAGGTTAGTGTTAAGGTTAGGTGTAGCGTGAGGGGTAGAGTTACGGTACAAGTTACGGTTATTGTTAGGTTTAGGGTTAGGGTTACGGTATAGTTTAGAATTAGGGTTAGGGTTTGGTTTAGGGTTACTGTACAGGTTAGGGTTAGTTTTAGCGTTAGGGTTAGGTTTTCGGTTCAGGTTAGGGTTAAGGGTACGTTTTAGGTTAGGGTTAGTGTTATGGTACAGGTTAGGTTTAGGGTTAGGTTTAGTGTAACGGTATATGTAAGGGTTATGGCTAGGGTAGGGTTAAGGTTAGGGTTAGGGTGAGTGTTGCGGTACAGTTGTGGTTTAGGCTTATGGGTAGTTTTGTGTTTAGGGTAAGGGTTACGGTACAGGTTAGGGTTAGGTTTAGGGTTATGGTAACGGTGCGGGTTAAGGTGAGGGTTAGGGTTAGGGTTATGGTTATGGTTAGGGTTAGTGTTAGGGTGAGGGTTAGGGTTATGTTATAGGTTATGGTTACTTTAGGGTTAGGGTTAGTGTTATGGTACAGGTTAGGGTTAGGGTTAGTGTAACTGTACGGGTTAGGGTTAGGGTTTGGGTTATGGTTACGGAACAACTTAGGGTTACGCTAAGGTTTAGGTTTAGGGATACGTTATAGGTTAGCGTTAGGGTTAGGGTTAGTGTTAGCTTTAGGGTTATGGTACAGGTTAGGGTTAGGGTTAAGCTTATAGTTACGGTACAGTTTAGGTTTAGGGTTAGGGTTAGGGTTAGGGTTAGTGTTACGGTACAGGTTAGGGTTAGGGTTAGGTTTGCCATAGAGTTAAATTTATGGTTAGGGTTAGGGTACAGGTTAGATTTATAGTTAGGTTTAAGGTTTGGTTTAGGGTTACGGAACAGGTTAGGATTAGGGTAGGGTTACGGTACAGGGTAGGGTTAGGGTTAAGTTTAGGTTTTCGGTAGAGGTTAGGTTTAGGGTTAGTTTTAGGGTTACAGTACAGTTTAGGATTAGGGATAGGGTTAGGGTTATGTTTAGGGTTACGGTATAGGTTAGGTTTAGGGTTAGGGTAAGTGTTACGGTACAGGTAAGTGTTATGGTTAGGATTAGGGTATGGTTACGGTTAAGGTTGCGGTACAGTTGTGGGTTAGGTTACGGGTAGGGTTAGTGTTAGATTTAGGGTTAGGGTTAGTGTTCCGACACAGGTTAGGTTTACAGTGTTGGCTATGGTTACGGTACAGGTAAGGGTTATGTTTAGGTTTAGCGTTACGGTTAGGGTTAGGTTTAGGGTTAAGGTACAGGTTAGAGTTAGGGTTAGGGTTAAGGTTACAGTTACGGTTACGGTAGTGGCATAGGTTAGGCATAGGGTTGGGGTTAGGGTTACGGTTAGGGATACGGTACAGGTTAGGGATATGTTTACGGTTAGGGTTAGGTTTAGGGTTAGGATTAAGGTTAAGTTTAGGGTAAGGTTTTGGGCTAGGTTTAGGGTTAGTGTTACGGTACAGGCTAGGGTTAGGGATAGTGTTAGGTTTAGGGTTAGGTTTGCCATAGAGGTTAGGGTTAGGGTTAGGGTTAGGGTACAGGTTAGGTTTAGAGTTAGGGTTAAGGTTGGGGTTAGGTTTAAGGTTCAGTTAACGGATAGGGTTAGGATTAGGGTTACGGTACAGGGTAGGTTTAGGGTTAGGGTTAGGTTTAGGGTTACGGTACTATTAGAGTTAGGGTTAGTGTGAGGTGAGGGTTCCGGTACAGGTAAGGGTTACGGTTAGGTGTAGGGTTAGGGTTAGGGTTAGGGGTCAAGGTTAGGGTTAGGGTTAGGGTTAGTTTTAGGTTTAGGGTTAGGGTTACTGTTACGGTAAAGTTTAGGGTTAGGATTAGGGTTAGAGTTAGGATTAGGGTTACGGTACAGGTTAGGGTTAACCTTAGGTTTAGGGTTAAGGTTAGGTTTAAGGTACAAGTTATGGTTACCGTTAGGTTTAGGGTTAGGGTTAGTGTATAGGTTAGAATTAGGAATAGGGTTAGGGTTAGGTTTAGGGTTATGGTAAAGTTTAGGGTTAGGGTTAGGGTTACGGTACAGGTTAGGGTTAGGTTTAGGGGTCGGGTTAGGGTTACGGTACAGGTTAGGGTTATGGTTTGGGTTAGGGTTAGGTTTAGTGTTAGGGTTAGGTTTACCATACATGTTAGGATTATGGTTATGGTTATGGTTAGGGTTAGGGTTAGCGTTAGGGTTACGTAAGAGGTTATGGTTACGTTAGGGTTAGATTTAGGGTTACGGTACAGGTTAGGGTTAGGGTTAGGGTTAGGGTTACGGTACAGGTTAGGGTTTGGGTTAGGGTTACGGAACAACTTAGGGATACGGTAATGTTTAGGGTTAGGGTTACGTTATAGGTTAGCGTTTGGGTTAGGGTTAGGGTTAGCTTTAGGGTTACGGTACAGTTTAGGGTTATGATTAGGCTTACGGTTATGGTACAGTTTAGGGTTAGGGTTAGGGTTACGGTACAGGTTAGGGTTAGGGCTAGGTTTAGGGTTTCGGTACAGTTTAGGGTTAGGGTTAGGGTTGTGTTTAGGCTTACGGTACAGGTTAGGGTTAGGGTTAGGGTTAGGGTTATGGTTACGGTATTGGTTACGTTTAGGTTTAGTGATATTGTTACTGTACAGGTAAGTTTTACGGTTAGAGGTAGGTTTAGGGTTAGTTTTAGGGTTACAGTACAGCTTAGGCTTAAGGTTAGGGTTTGTTAAGTTACAGGTAAGGGTTACGGGTAAGGTTACGTTACGGTTAGGGTTGCGGTACAGTTGTGGGTTAGGGTTACGGGTAGGGTTAGGGTTAGGGTTAGGGTTACGGTTCAGGGTAGGGTTAGGTTTAGAGTTAAGGTTAGTTTTACGGTACAGGTAAGTGTTACGGTTAGGTTTAGGGTTATGGTTAGGGTTAGGGTTTCAGTACAGGTGTGGTTTAGGGTTCCGGGTAGGTTTAGTGTTAGATTTAGGGTTAGGGTTATGATACAGGTTAGGGTGAGGGTAAGGGGTAGGGTTACGGTACAGGTTAGGATTAAGCTTAGGGTTACGGTTTGGTTTAGGGTGCAGGTTACGGTACCAGTTGGGTTTAGGTTTAGGGTTAGGGTTAGGGTTAGGGTTATGGTTAGGGTTAGGGTTACGGTTATTGTAAGGATACATTTTGGGATTAGGGTTAGGTTTAGGGTTAGGTTAAGTGTTAGGTTTGCCCCAGATGTTAGATTTAGAGTTAGGGTTACATTACAGGTTACCATTAGGGTTAGGGGTAGGGTTATGGGACAGGTTAGGGTAAATATCGAAGTTAGGGTTACGGTACAAGTTATGGTTAAGGTTAGGGTTAGGGTTTCGGTACAGGTTAGGGTAAAGGTTAGATTTAGTGTTAGTGTTATTGTTACGGTACAGCTTTGGTATAGGGTTAGGGTTAGTGTTACTACA
>JAEUCK010000917.1:0-31966 GCA_017311455.1 Otocyon megalotis megalotis | reverse complement strand
GAGGATTGGAGGAGAGGTTCATATTGGATGGTTCTATACTTTTAAATCCTCTTTAACCAAAAGAAAGAGGAAATCTCCTGACTCAGCCCAAAACACAAACAGGTTCAGAAATGGTTTATTTGGGTGAGTGGCCATCTTGCCACAAGTACTCACAATAAGTTCAGTCCCCATTAGATAGGAAGCAGTGGCTCTTCTTGCTCATACTAGAGCCTGACCAACTTGGAGGCCACTGAGCAGAGTCAAAGCAAAGCCTCCACCCAAAGGAGACCTATTAAAGATACCCTTCCTAGCCAGGGTGGAAGGAATTCCAGAGGCTCTCAGAAGAGTTAGCAGGCTCACTGCTCTGCACCAATGCACTGGAGTTGGGCTGCTAGATAGTATGTAGTTGTCAAACAAACCCACTCTTCTTTCCCCCAGTTACACAAAGACTTTTCAAATGCACCCCTTTTAGCTGAAAGTCTTGAATATTAAACTTCTTAAATCTCCCTGTCATCATTCTAATTCATAATTGCGAATGCCTACACTTTATGCATTTTACACGAATTCTGATACAATGGCCTCCAGCCCTACTTGCTGCAGAGGGAACTCAGGTATGCAAGATAACTGGCTCAGCTTCCAAAGACAAGCCTGGTAGGCTTGAGAGCTGCTGAAGGAGGGCGGAGAGCCTCCTGGGAAGTCCTTTTGAATTTGGGTGTGGTGTGAGTCCTTGTGTTCCCAAATACGGTTTTATCTAATCTACCTTGAAATTGCCCTGCTGATTGACTGTTTTATGTTCAATAAAAAACTACTGAACTAAAGTTCCTCCTCCAAAGCTCTTAAAGATGCCCTGTCAGAAAGTAGTGTCACAGCAAAAGGGTATGTGTATAAGGATGTTCACCAGAGCGTGGTTTAAGACTGTGGAAAAACCCATCAGCAAAGTCACAGGCACATTCAAATATCATAATGCTAGGAATCTGACTTGTTGCAAAGCAAATCCCCGGGTGGCATATAAACTATGATCCTATTCTAGGAAAATCAATAGTAACGATAATGTTACCATATGCAGGGAAAAAATGGAGGAACACATGCCATAATGTTAACAATGATTATTTGGGGATGGGGTGAAGTGGATGGAATCTGGGGAGAAACATTTCTCTATTCCCTGGCCCCCTGGTCTTGATGTTGTACGCTCTCATTAGCCAAGGTGAGGTTTTTGGTACTGAGTTGCATTAATGGTCAATTGCTTTTTCCTCCAGAGACATTTTTTTTGCCTAGCTGTAGATTTTCTTTTTTTTCTTTCAAGATTTTATTTATTTATTCATGAGAGACAGAGAATGAGAGAGAGGGGGGCAGAGACAGAAGCAGGCTCCATTCAGGGAGACTGACGTGAGACTCGATCCTGGGTTCCCAGGATCACGCCCTGGGCTGAAGGCGGCGCTAAACCGCTGAGCCACCTGGGCTGCCTTAGCTGTAGATTTTCTTCCACAACATGCAACAGCAGCTTATTGCTTTCATTCATTTCTAATGGCTCTGTTCTCAATAGGACATATACCTGTAGGTATTTACATATTAAAATACTTAAGGTAACTCATTATAATACTTGACCACCAAGTTTGAAATTTATTTATATATTATTTTTGGTTAAATTAGCAAAGAGGTCATGTTATTTTTTCTATTTTAGAGTTTAAATTTCTTTAAAAAGATTTATTTATTTATTTATTTATTTATTTATTTATTTATTTATTTATTTATGAGAGAGAGAGGTAGAGACATAGGCAAGGGGAGAAGCAGGCTCCTTGCAGAGGGGCCAATGGGGGGCTCCATCCTGGACCCTAGGATCACTCCCTGAGCGGAAGGCAGATACTCAACCAATGAGCTACCCAGGCATCCCTTAAATGTTTTTTTAAAGTACTCAGTGTAGGATGCCTGGATGGCTCAGCGGTTGCCTTCTGCCTTCGGCTCAGGGCATGATCCTGGAGTCGGGGATCAAGTCCCACATCGGGCTCCCTGTAGGGAGCCTGCTTCTCCCTCTGCCTGCATCTCTGCTTCTCTCTGTGTGTCTCTCACGAATAAATAAGTAAAATCTTAAAAAAAATAAAAAATAAATTTATTTATTTATGTGAGGATATTTATTGCAACAGAAAGAACTGAGGATTTCAAAGAGCTGAGCTTAAAATCTGATATTGACTACTTGTTCAAAACTTTAAGGTTCCCGTGGCTCTTTACATTTTAAACATGTCTATTTGCATGCAACTAGAAAAGTTGACCCCAAATATTGCCTCAGTTTCCTGGATGTTACTAAGGAGTATATGTCCTTTTACTTTATGTCTTGAGACCCAGCCTAACAAAACGTGACATCTTTTCATAGGATTTTTTGGTTTGCAGTTTATTTCATTTATTCCATTCATTCAATGAACATTTATAATTATCATCATTGGTATTAAAAACAATAGCTCACATTTTTTTTATATTTTATTTATTTATTCATTAATGAGAGACAGAGAGAGAGGGAGAGAGGGGCAGAGACACAGGCAGAGGGAGAAGCAGGGTCCATGCAGGGAGCCCGATGTCGATCCTGGGTCTCCAGGATCTCGCCCTGGGCTGAAGACAGCGCCAAACTGCTGAGCCACCTGGGTTGCCCCCAGGATCGAGTCTCATGTTGGGCTCCCCGCGTGGAGCCTGCTTCTCCCTCTGCCTGTGTCTCTGCCCCCTCTCTGTGTCTCTCAAGAATAAATAAATAAAATCTTTTAAAAAAAAGGAGAAAGAAAAGAAGAAAGAAAGAAAGAAAGAAAGAAAGAAAGAAAGAAAGAAAGAAAGATGTCTCGCACAGGTGGAGTAAAGATGGAGGAATGTGCGCAAGAGCCTTGCCCTTGGCAAATTGCAGATGTTTGTGGTGGGGCCTTTAGGATGGGTACCACAGGTGGTAGGATCTCTCAAGCAATCAAAGGTTTTTGCATTTCTCCAGTGGGAGTAAACCACAGACTATGAGGGAGTGCAGGGCTCTGCAGTTGGGAAGTAGCTTTGCTGTTTGGGGAAGTTTATTTTCCATGAATGACTACTGTATGGTTCAAGTCTGAGGGAAAGAAGATTCCTGTCACTCCATCACAAGTGGCAGCTAGAAATGGACCAGTGACCATGGTTGGGTCAGCCACGATGGGTGGCTTTCACCTAGCCTTGATTGAAGGACCTGGTATCTTGTTGACAAGAATGGCCTCTGCACAATTTCCCAGGGTCCTCGGTTTGCTGAAGAACCTTCAGGCCAGTAATTATCCTTCCCTTTTGGAGACTATCAAGAATATCAATAGGACTTCTTTCCCAGGATCTCTTTAACAGAATGAGCTGTAGTTCAAGAAGGAATCAGAGAAGATAAGTTACACCCTGTTTTTAAAACCATAGGTGGGACAGCTATGGCCAAATAGGCTCTAAGGAGACTCTGAACTCATTTTCTATTTAAAGGAACATGGGGGGCGGCAGATGTTAAAAGATAATACACTTATTTATTTACACTTGGATTGCATTTGTCATAAAAACAAATGTTTAATATATTTATAAGAAACTATAATAAATGTTTAGAAGACCAAAGGACCAAAGGGCAAATAACAATGAAATGTAACCATCATTTCCTTGGGAACTTCTCTGCCTGGTTTTGTGTGTTCTGTCATTCAAACATTAAAAAAACCCTAGAATTTATTCTTTCTTTAAGAAAGAAAGAGAGAAAGAAAGAAAGGAAAGAAGAAAGAAAGAAAGAAAGAAAGAAAGAAAGAAAGAAAGAAAGAAAGAAAGAAAGAAAGAAAGAAAGAAAAAGAAAAGGACTGAAGGTAGGGAAAAAAGAAAGAAGAAAGATTTCATGTTTCCAGCAAGGAGAAGAGAAAAACAGCCATTTAAAATATGCCTACAGCATTCTGTTCTTTTTAACAAAGCTCGCCCTCAAGGAAAACTATTTTACCAACAAACGGGAATGGTTATACATGACTCCAGCCCACTCTGGTTCTCTATACTTGGGATGTGGGAGGAGGGGAGGTACCAAACTACTCCCCCCAGCCTTCCTGTCTCACCTGAGGGAGAGGGGAAAAAAGCGAAAGCCTAGTCACTAGAAACGTTGTGTTTTTTCAAAAGCTAGGAGTCAAGAGCACAGAAACACTCAGCCTGTGTCCTGATTTGTCAATGAAAGGTATTTGCTCTACTTAAAGGACAGAAAACAAGTGCTAACTCATTCAACAAGTCACATACTAATCACTCACTATGTGCCAGGTGCTGTCCTGGCAGGGTGCGGACAGTGAGCAAGCAGTGCTCAAAGGGAAAAATCTCTGGCCCTGGTGGAGTTTACATTCTAGTGTTGAAGGCAATCAACAAATTGTCAAGACAAATAAGGAAATATTTAGTGTATTCTATGATGGTAAGCATTAAGGAGAAAAATGAAGCAGAGAGGTAGAAGTAGCAGGTGAAATTTTTGATCAGCTGTCCAGGGAAGGCCTCTGAGAAGGCACAGTTAGGTAACAAGTTGACAGGAGTGAGGGGTGGCAGGCAGTGAGCTTTGAGGATTTCTAGGGCTAGAGCTTGACTGGCAATGTGGTGAGTGAGAAAGCTCAGTTCAAAGCATTCCATGTGTATGCAGGTGAAGGAGAAATAATCTGATGTCTTAGGTATTCTGTGGTCTTTTTCCCTTCTGTTTTCTCTTGCTTTTATCCAAAGATTATGACCTAGAATCAGAGCCATTTGAAGCGACCTAAGAAATGAGCAGGTCAACCTCAGATGACCCCCAGAGAGGCCACGTCTGGCACAGGTTCCACAGTCAGGAAGAGGCAGGACTTTCCTCCGTGCTCTCTCCGCGGTCCACGTTCATCCCTGCATTTGCCAATGAGGGAAGCTGGTCATCTGAGGCTCGCTTACAACCCACAACTGGGTTAAGCCAAGTCCAGGTTGTGACCTGGAGACTAGCTTCTCAAATGCCAGACACTCTCTCAGCTGGGGATCTGTCTCAGTTCAGCGCTGGTTTCTAATTCTCTTAGTGGCAAGCGAAGCACAATGTCCTTCAGCTCCTTGCCCGCAGCCACACTTTCCATTTAGGGACAAGCACCGATGCCATGCTCACACCCAGAGTTGTGGCAGTGGACAGGACAGCCCTTGATCCCATAGGAGCAGAGCATACAGAAACAGGACCCAGGTCTTGTTCAGGTGGGTCATGTTTGACTCCATCTGGGTCCGAGGAATTGTCAGACATATGGCTCTGCCTTGCCTCCACATGGTGTCAGATGCAGGCAGTGTGGACCACGCACGATGTCAGAGTGGCGGATTTCAGCCAGGGTAGCCCTTGGTGCCATGTGGCGCCAACATAAACAACTGGTTGATGTGGTGTCATGTAGACAAAACAACTCTTTGATGGATTGGGTTTTCACTCTTCACTCCGCTCAAGTTGGCATGAGTCAAGGGTGGTGCCTGCCAAGTGTGTGGGCAGGTTGGGGCCCTGCACGAGTTGCTCTGTGTGGTGCTGGCCACAGACCCATTTTCCCACTGCCTGTTAGTGGTCTGAAGCATTTGGTTTAGAGGGTGGGGGCACCAGAAGGGAGCTAAGTTTGGGAAGCTGATTGCTAGGATGGAGACGGGCATGTCCGTCACCTGAAAAAGTCTCAGATGTTTCCCAAGTTCACCCTCTTGTCCAGAGTGGAATTTGCCAGGACTTTGACGTTCACCCCAGCCTGTGTCTGTGTGTGACTGACCAGGCTACAGCAAAGTCTTTCTGGAATCTGAGGTTAAGAAAGATGAAAGGCCAGTGCCGCCTGTCTGTCTGCAATGGGCATATTGCATAATAATAGCTCTCTCTGATCTTTCTTTTGCATGTTCTTGGTTTCTCCACTTCTTCCTTTCAGCTTTGTAATATGACGCCCAGCTGCTTCTTATCTTTGCTGCCTCCCCTCACCTCCCAACTCTCCTCTCTTAGATCCACACAGAGAACACAGACCACTCCTGCTTTGAAACCTGAAGGACACTGTCACTTCCCTTAACACCCTGTTTGCTGCGCTCGTAGTTCAGAGAGGCTATAGCCAGGTGAGGACTGTAAACCAACCCCTCAACACCTGCCTTTGTAAGATGTCTTAACTCAGCAGGGCTACACGTGCCTGTAGGCTACATGCCCTAATAGATGCTGGAGGCCCCATCTCAAGGTAGGGACAGGACCTAGAATTGAATACTTGGCCTGAAAAAGCTCCTCTGTAAACTCAGGAGGTGTAAAAAACAAGACTGTTGACTTCCTTTGGTAGCTTTTATACTTTGTAAGCTTCTTGTGGAGGAGGATAACAAAGAGCCTTGTACTCTCAGGCCAAGCCCAGAAAAGGTGGCATGTTCCATTTGTTGGCGGCCGGCTTCTGGGTTACCACAGCCTGGTGGACCCCTCAGCTTCAGCCAGTGGGGTCACTGCATGATAAGCTGTGACATGAATGACCCATCTTGACACTTGTGGATCTAAGGAGTCCGAAGCTACCAGCTGTAGGTGTTTTCCAAGTTATCCCACACTTAGAAACAGATAATTCCCATCACCAGTTGACAGTTTTCTTTGGAAAGAGAGTCCCCCTTCCAAGAAGGAGGACTGTGCTTTGAAGCAAGAGAAAAATTGCCCTCAACACCTTTTCTCAAAGACTCTGACTACAATGAACAGGAACTCCTTATCAGGGGCCCCCGGCTGCTTGGGACTCTCCGAGGTAGGAATGGACATAACCACATCATTTTCAACATTAAGAAAAGCTTATTATAGGAGATCCCTGGGTGGCTCAACGGTTTGGCACCTGCCTTCAGCCCAGGGCATGATCCTAGAGCCTGGGATTGAGGCTTCCTGCATGGAGCCTGCTTCTCCCTCTGCCTGTGTCTGCCTCTCTCTCTCTCTGTGTGTCTCTCATGAATAAATAAATAAAATCTTTTTTTTTTTAAAAAAAAAAAGCTTATTATAAAATCACACAGGCTAATGGCAATACCAGCAGCATCCTTAATTTTAATCGTCGCTTATAAACCTAGTATGTTAACTTGTGGGGAAAATATGGCCCATCTCCTGACAAACTACTTAGGACCATATAAGTGAGGGGTTATTTTGGTGGAAAAATATGTTAAAAACTGGGATATGCAGGGGATCATAATAAAAGGAGCTATTAGAGGAGAAAAGACAAAACACTTATGGCAGCTAGTTCAGAGATTTGTGTGGGAAGCCCTTCCAGCTGTCACCCTCTTGGGCTCTCATGTGGCCCTCCCATTACACAGAGCTCTGTGCCCCATGCACAGTCCTAGGGGACTGATGCCCTTCAAGGACTTTTTCCAGAAACACAAGTTTCTGGAAACACATCTCTTCTTAGAGATGGATTTTAGTTTCACAGTCTTTCCTGTCCCCCCAAGAAAGATGTAAAGATGAGGGACAACTGGTGGCTCAGTGGTTGAGCATCTGTCTTTGGCTCAGGTTGTGATCCCGGGGTCCTGGGGTCGAGTCCCTCGTCAGGCTTCCCGCAGGGAACCCACTTCTCCCTCCACCTATGTCTCTGCCTCTGTGTATCTCTCCTGAAGAAATAAATAAAATCTTTATATATATAAAAAAAAAGATGTAAAGATGTTTAGTAATGAATATAGAGGAGGGAAGGAGGAGAGATAAGATAATATGAGCAGGATAATGGACTGGAATAGGGCTAGTGATGGTAATCGTGGTAGTTACTATGAGATTCCTGATTGCCCTTGTTGAGTATCTGTAGACTTCAGGGTTTATTTAAATCCCATTATCCAAAGTCCATGAAGATGTCAGCTAAGCAAGCATGCTTACCCCCATTTTACAGATGAATGAGTTGATTACTCAGTTCATAAAAGGCTGAGCCAGGACTTGAATGTAGACCTCCTGATTCTAACCAACCTTGTGTCTTTTCAAAGTACCAAGTTGCAGGGCTGTTGTACACTTAAAAGATAAAGGTTCTAACACTCCCATCCCACTCCCAATTATTCTAGATTGCTTTGGGGCTCCTAGACCTACTATGTTTCATGGCTGAAAACAATCTCTCACAGGAAAATTAGACTACCCAGCACTAATGATAAAAGAAAAAAAGTGGATAACATCAAAATTAAGTATTTCTCATAAAAAGACATCATTAAGAAAATAAATATCCACAGACTGAGGGGGGGGAAATATACACAGTGAATATCTGATCTGACAAGTCCAGGACATATAAAGAAAACTTAAAAATCAAGAGTAAAAAGACAGTGCATTTATTAAATGGGCAAAATACCTGAAAAGATACCTCACCAAAGGAGATACACATATGGCCAATAAACGCGTGAAAAAAGTGCTTGTCATCATCATTCATAAGAAAATGCAAATAAGGGGATCCCTGGGTGGCCCAGCTGTTTAGCCCCTACCTTCAGCCCAGCGCATGATCCCAACATTGGGATCCCTGCATGGAGCCTGCTTCTTCTCCCTCTGCCTCCCCCCGCCCGCCCCGCCCCGTGTCTTTCATGAATGAGTAAATCTTTTTAAAAATGCAAATGAAAACCACAATGACATAGCACTACATTCCTACTAGAATGGCTAAAATTTTTAAAGGTGACATCACTAAAGGACATGGAGCAACTGAAACTCTCCTATGTTGCTGGGGGCATGTATAAAATGATACAAACCCCTTGGAAATCTGCCAGTGTCTTATAAAGTTAGACACACATTCACTCCAGATACTCACCAAATAATAATAAGAAAACAAATATTTGTCCCTACAAAGAGTTATACACAAATATGACAGCTTTTATTTATAATACCCCACACCAGTAAACAACCCGAGTGTTCAGTGATAGAAGAATGGATAAATAAGTTATGGGCGTTATGGCATATTCATGACATGGAAGACAACTCATCACTAACGAGGAGCAAATGATGGACTCGTGCAGCAACATGGTGAAACAAGGGAAATTTGGAGGGTAGTGGTTAAATAGGTGTTCAAAACTATAGAAACTTCTAACTGAACCCTTAGATCTATATATTTTATTGTATGTTAATTAATTCTCAATTTTTTTTTAACGGACCCTGCTGGGTTAGCCACAAGGATTATGGCCTTGATCCTTGGAGGCCAATTTCTTTCCCTCTTACTGAAACCTGAGATTTGAGCTAATGAACTCCCCCAGCAGCCTGGGCCTCAGGGGTGAAGGCAATGAAGAGTTTCAGCAAAACAACTCAAACCAGAAGGCCTTTCTGCATCATGGTGCTGAGAAAGCTGCTTCTCCCTGTCCCTCACCCCAGGGATATACTGACCCCTTATTTATTATCTTCATCTGTTAAAACTCAAAGGGCGAATACCAGAGGCTCTTGCCAGTCATTTCTCACTGTTGTCCAAAAAGGAATAAAGGACAACTCTCTGCAGAGTGCAGCTGGTTTAATAGGCCTAGGGTCACCAGTCACACTGGGCAGGGAGGTACTTCATTGTTGGCACAGAAGTCAGCTCCAGTGACAGGCTTACTCCTAATTTTAGGATTCACCAGACCTCACACAGAGATAGGCTTTAAATTTTTAGGGAGGGATAATAAGAAAGGGGCCACAGGGCATACCTATATGTCTTTAGACCAAGGATGCAGCTTTCTACTCAAAGGGATAGTTTAATGGTATTTAACAACCCCTGGGGGCCAGGGAGTTGCCAAGCCAGGGAGTTTCTAAACCAGGAAGGGGCTTAGAAACCAGTCATGTGAGGGACAGTCACAAGAATCATGTGCCTACTGATGAATCACTAAACTCTAGCTCTGAAACTAATAATACACTATAGGCTAATTCACTGAATCTAAATATATAAATAAATATAAGAATCATGTGCCTTTACCCTGGAGAGAGTATGGGAAGATCCCATAGCCATTCAAATACCTAAAGGTCTGTCTAAAGAAAGAAGAAACAGGCTTTATGTATCCAAATGGCAAAACTTCAACCAATGCATAGCAGTCACAAGAAGCTGGATTTTGATGTAACATAAAAAGGACCTTTGTAACAGCCAAAGCTGTTTAGAATGCCATTCACTGAGCCTACAATTTCTGAGTACCGTTTGTGTTGTGACACACCAGACTGGATCCGTTGCAGACGTGGCTCTGAAAGGTGTTCACCGCAGAACAGAGGACAGGGCGTGATGATAGCACAGATACAGGGCAGCAAGAGACAAGCACAGGTGAGAGGGCCATGTCAAGAGAGGGAGGGATTATTTCCAAGCTCAGCTGGGCCTTCCATGATGCTTACCAGTCATTTTGCTCCTCTTCTTTTATTCTTTCATCCATTGAAATATTCATCAGGCTCTACTGTGTGTCAGGCACTGTTCCAAACTCTGGGAATGTAGGGTGAATATATCCTACTGAGAAAAGACAGCCAAAAAGCAAACAGATACAGTATGTCAGTTGGTATCTGGTACTACAGAGAAATAGGGTGGCTCTGGATCTTTAGCTCTCCCTTCAAGCAACCAGACCGTCCCTTTTCCCTACTGTTGACTGTACTGAACTCCCACCTCACTAAAAAATTTGCCTCAGCCTCCCTTTCCTGCACATCCCACCTACCATCACCTCTTTCTGTTCTTACCTGATTACTTTCTGGCTCAGAGAAAAGAAAAATTCTTCCTCTGAGACTGACCTCTCCACTTATGTTCTTCCCCTGCCTTAGAGGCCTTGCTCTGACATCGATGTCAGTCCCATGCTCCCTACCTTTTCTTTCCTCATTCATCTGCTTGAAATGCAAGGATCTGTTCATTCCTTAGATTCCTAAAGCAATATTCCTTGGCCACCCCCAAGATGGCAAATGGGTTTGAGACAGGAACTGGGTTTGAGACAAGAGCTGGTTGGATCCATTGGTGGTAGAACCTTCCTGAGCACAGTGGTAAGGGGGAGTTCGCAGGATCATGTGTGGACTCGCAGAAAAGATCTATCTGATGGGCACAGAAAGTACCGGGTATCTTGGGTTTCTTTTCTTTTTTCTTTTTTTTTCTTTTCTTTCTTTTTTTTTTTTTTTTTGCTCATGAGAGACACAAAAAGAGGCAGAGACACAAGCAGAGGGAGGAGAAGCAGGCTCCCTGCAGAGAGCCTGATGCAGAACTCTATCCCAGGACCCCAGGATCACAACCTGAGCCACAGGCAGATGCTCAATCATTGAGCCACCCAGGCATTCCAGTGTCTTGGATTTCCTGATGGATATCTGCAGATTCTATCCCACCCTGACTCTCTCTCTCTCTTTCAAACTTTGTTGCCAAACTTCTTAAAAGCTCATGTTATACTTCTTTCCCCCATTGCTTCGCCTCTCTTTTATTACCTCACCTGCCCACCATACTTCTGTCTACAGACCTGCTCCTGCAAAGAACACACCACAATTACCTAAGCACCAGTATAATACCGTTCCCCCTTGTGTTGGATGTCTTGGTAGCATTAACAATTGCTGTTCCCCAAGGTTATGTCCTTGGCTCTCTGCTCACCTTTCTGCCACTGTTGCTCTAATAGCCTCTCTATTCAATCTCCTGCGCAGAATGCTCTCCTGAGCACTGCACATTTCCTCTTGGGTCTTACTGAGCATCCACACTCTTGGTGTCCAAAATAGGACTCATTATCCTCTCTCTAAATGCTCCTCCCTCTTGAATACCATTGCACAGTTTATAGTATTGCTGATCTTGTGAACACTCAAGGTAGAAGAGTTGAAGTGATTGTTGACCTCTTCCTCTCCTTTACCTAATACTTCAAATCCATCGCAAACCCTTATCTGTCACCCCCACCTCAGAAATGTCTCTCGAGTTCATTACTTCCTTTCCATCCTCACAACCACTTCCTTGGTTCCAGCTGTCATCTTTCTCCTGCTGTTGAAATGACCTCCCAGGTGCCTGGGTGGGTCAGCCAATTTAGCATCGGTCTTTGGCTCAGATCATGATCCCCAGGGTCCTAGGATAGAGTCTGGGGTTGGGGGGGGTCCCTGATCAGTGGGGAGTCTGCTTCTCCCTCTCCCTCTGCCCCCTCCTCTGTTCATGCTCTTTCTTTCTCTCAAATAAAATCTTTTAAAAAAAAAAAAAAAGAAAAGAAAAAGAAATAACCCCCCATTTGTCTCCTTTTCTTCATGCTAACCCCATATCAGTCCAATTTTTGTCTTCCAAAAGATAAACTTTTAAGAGACAAACTTCAGCATGCTATTCCCTTAGTTAAAAACCTCTGGGGGGAAAAAAAGCCTCTGGAAATTATCCAAATGCCCTTTAAATGGTGAGTGGTTAAACATACTATGGAATACTACCCAGCAATGAAAAGAGACTCTTGATATATGACACAATTTGGATGAATCTGAAGGAAATAATGCTAACTAGAAAAAGAAAGCCAATCTCAAAGGCTATGTACTGCTTGATTCCATTTTTGTAACAATCATGAAATAATACATATTAAGTGTAGATTGGTGGTTGCCAAGTATTAGGGATGGGGGGTGTAAGTATGGCTATAAAGCAGTGATGCAGGAGAGTCTTGTACTGATGGCACAGTTGAGTATCTTGATTATGGTAGTAGTGACTCAAGGCTTTGCATATGATAAAATTGCATAGAGCTGCACACATGCACACACACAGATTAGTGCATATAAACTGGGGAAACTTGAATAAGCTCTATGGATTGTGTGAATGTGGATTCCTCAGTTTGGTATTGTGCTATGATTGGATAAGATATTAACATTGAGGAAGGCCAGGGGAAGGGTACATGGGATTTCCTTAGACCTTTCTTTATAACCTCATGGGAATCTATATTATTTCAAAATTAAAAGTTAAAAAGTAAATAGATAAATTATTTTTTTAAGTAAAAAAAATAAAAGACTTCAATGGCTCCTCATTTTTCATAGAACAAAATACAAACTCCTTTGCTCAACATCTGAGATTCTTAACAACGAGCTTTATTTCCCATTGTTCCTCCTTTTTAACTTTTGTTCATTCCTTCAGTAATCATGGGGAACCATCATGGGCTAGGACATGGAAAATACAATGGTCAGCAAAGAGATGAGGCCTCTCTGCCTTCAGACACTTACAGTCTTTGAGCAAAACAGCCAATCAGGGAAGCAACCCCACTGACATGGGCAAGTGCTCTAACTGGGAAGTACAGAAAGCTGTCTCAGCCACTCTCCTCATTCCTTTCTCTTCACATGTGCTGTGCCCTTTACCCAAAATGCCCTTCCCTTTGCTACTGAACTTCCACTGTCTGCTTCTATGAAATCTTCTCATTCATTCATTGAGCAAATATTTACTGAATGCCATCTTTGCGTCAAGCCTTGCTCCACACTTTGAGGCTGCGTTGTGAGCAACCATCCCGACCTCTGCCCTCTTGCAGCTGAAATTAGTGGGAGAGACCACTAATTTGATAAACAGCCAAACAGGAAAAATGGCAGCAATTAGCTATAAGAGCAGTTGAAGAGCTGATTGAAGCTGGATGGGTCAGGAAAGTTCTCATCAGCCAGATTGAAACTGATTCCTAAAATGCTAAGAAAGAGCAGGGAGGAATAATAGTGCAGATCAAGGAATGAGGAAAGCTGGTGCAAAGCCTTAAGGAAAACATTTTGCATTGTGCAAGGAACAGAAAGGTTAGCGTGGTGCAGCAAAGTGGGAGAGGCAGATAACAGAGAAAAGGTGGGAAGGGGAAGAAGGCCACTTTAATCACTTTAAAAACCAGAGTGAGGAGTTTGGATTTTATTCCAAGTAGAACAGCAAGGCTCTGGAGGGCTTTAAGTAGGGGGAAGGCATATCTAATGGTCCTTTAAAGTGATGGTTCTATCAGTTGGGGGGAGAAGGAAATCTTTGGCAGGGCCAGAGAATAATTAGACAAGTTACGAGGCAAGAGATGATGGGACTCCTCGGCAGCCCTGCAGCTGCTTGATGACATTGCTGTTGTCGCATTTGTTACTTGGTTTAGGGTCTGTGGTTTCTGTGTCCGCCTTCCCGACTAGATGCTTGCTGATGGAAGAGACAGACCATCTTTTTTTTTTTTTTTTCTCCCTCATGCCTACCTAGCTCATTAGTTTCTTAAATAAAATTGAACTGAATAGTTATGTCCAGCATAGGAGGAAGAAAAGTGAGTCCAGGAGGACTCTAAACAACAAATGACATTTTAAGTAGACCGTGAAGGATGTAAAATTTGAACAGGTAGGAATCAGAGGAAATAACTTTGATGAAAGAAACAAAGATGGGAAAACCATGTGGACAGAGGAGGAACAGGGAAGAGTGATGCAGTAATCAGCCTGGGAGAATGGCTGGTGAATGAAAACAAGAGAAAATTAATTGGAACAATTAGAAAAAATGGATCGAAGTAAAATTATGGTGGTTCTTTAAAGGCTTAACCAAGGAACTGGTCTTAAATTTTGAGAACAAAGGGAAAGCTATTTAATGTTATAAACAGAGCAATGGCAAAATTTTGAACTCTGTCTCAGAAAAATAACCCTGAGAGCCACTGGGCAAGAAGGAATAGGAGATGAGAAAAGTGTTTTTGGTGAATAAAAAGCAGTTTTCAAGGTAAAAAGTAACGAGCGCTACCTTGACCAGCTTTAGTTCTTTTCCACCTGAAGCAGTGAGTTATCTTTGAAAGCACTCAACACCATCATTTCAGGGGTTTTAGTCAGTATAAGATTTTATAAGGTCATCACAGGAAGTACAAGTAGGGTAGGTGCAGGCTGTTTGCAGAGAAGGAAGTATGCTTCCTTTTATTCCATTTCATTGCATCAGTTTTCAGACAGAAACCTAAGTAAAGTGGAACACCATTAAGATGAAACCTACAGAAGGTGGACCACGGGTGGGAAGCCCTCCGGGGCCAGGCAGGGATTCCGGGCAAGCCTGCTTACTCCCAAGTTCCTAGGGTTTGTTTTTCCACTGCATTTCCTTCCAAGAATGCAAATGTGTTTTCTTCTCTTGGTCACCAGTTTGCCACGCACCCAGCTCATTCCACTGGATTGAGTTACCTGCTGTGTTGGGTTGTTTTCCCCTGAATGCTTCCAGCTGCTTAGCTCCCTGCCTTCTGCTTTTGTGCGCTTTCCCAGTCATGGGGTGTTCTTCTCTCCAGTGACGCTATTCCCAGCACCAGTTGTGAATACAGCTCTGATTTAGCTTCCTCCCCTGCCCTCCCCTGCCTACCATTTCCTACTCCTACCCATGTCTATTTATGTTTCACTGGCCTCAGCAAGAGGAACCAAAATTTAATATTTATTCAGCACTTATTACATACCGGTCACCATGCTGAACGATTTACGTACATAATAGAATCCAATCCTCACAGCAAGTCTATAAAATAGTTATTATTATTGTTCCCACCTACTAGATGAGGAAACTGATGTTCAGGGAGTTTATACAACTTGCCTGTGGTTGTAAAGCTTGAAGCCAGGATTTGACCCAGGTCGGTGTGACCCAGAGGTCATCTGCAGCACTAAGTACCTTAATAACAATGGTATTTTTTTTCTTTCTTTTTCTTTTTCAAAACTCACATGAATGATTGCATACCAGGTGCATCCTTTTACAATTTATATTTTTCATTCAACTTGATATATCTGAGATTTATCCATGTTGATAAATTTTGCCTGCTTATTTTAATAACAATATTTCACTTTATGAATATGCTAGAAAATATTTCATTTTCTGAATATACTAGATTGATGGATGTTTAAGTCATTTCTAGTTTTTGTTATTACAGTGTACATTCCAGAACTTAGCTCTGTGTGCTGTGTGAGAGACTTTAGTTAGGGTACTTACCTAGAAATGAGATTTCTGGGGTATGAATGCCTCCATCTTTAACTCTATTTGAATTGCCTACAATCTCTCCTCAGAGTGGTGGTATCAGATTATTCTGGATTCTCCCTCCAGCATCCCACATTCTCACCATCACTTGCTGCTATCAAATTCAGAGGCAAATATGGCAAAATCTGGATGGCAGATATATGGATGTATTGTGTTATTTCCTATACTCCTCTGTCCTTGTGAAATATTTCATAATTTAAATTGTTATTATGACTGCCTACTTTCAACAGTGGCTTGGACAAAGACTTAGGATTCTTAGTAATAGTGTCTGCCAGTAACACAAAATTTAGAGAAGCAAGACACGTGAATGCCAGTGTGATATTGTGATTTATACTAAGAAATAGGTATTTGGCCTTCTACCCCATTCCTGGCACAGATCTCCTAAAACTCTTGGAATTTCCTAAGCTAGGAGAGTAAAGATGGTATCTTTTGTTATGTTAATGAAGTGACTCCTGGACCTACGGATGGGAACTTGTTGCCAGGAACCAGAACCAATAGTTCACATAAGGGATCCTTCCAAGCCCTGACTTCTAGGAAGGGTAGAGAGGCTGGAGAGTAAATCAGTTGCCAATGTGCAGTGATTTAATTAATTATGCTTACGTAATGAAGCCTCCATGAAAACCCAAAAGGATTGCGTTTGGAGAGCTTCTAGGTTGGTGAACATATGGAGGTTCTGAGAGTGACATTCCTAGAGAGGGCATGGAAGCTCCATACCCTCCCCCTATACCTGGCCTGATGCATCTCTTCCATCTGGCTGTTCTGTCCTTTTATAAGAAACTGGAAATCTGGTAAGTAAAATGTTTCTCAAAATTCAGTAACTCTAGCAAGTTAACTGAACCTAGGGAGAAGGTTGTGGGAACCTCTAATCTAGAGCTGGTTGGTCAGAAGCACAGGTAGCAACCTAAGCTTGAGTGTGGTGTCTCAAGTGGGCGGCATGGAGGCTGTTGTCTCCTAGGACTGAGCCCTTAATCTGTGGAATCTGATGTTATCTCTGGGTAGATACGGTCAGAATGAGTTGAATTCTTAGATACCAACAGGGTGTCTAGGAATTGCTTGTTGGAATAGGGAACCATACACACACACACACATTGAAAATTTGGGTCCCAGAATACCCCAATTGAGAAAGGCATCCCCATTAAAAATAACCTCAGCAGAAATTGGCCAAACCAACAAAATTAAGTTTAATGGAAATTGGTTAAAGGATAAAGGTCACGGGATCCCTGGGTGGCACAGCGGTTTGACGCCTGCCTTTGGCCCAGGGCACGATCCTGGAGACCCAGAATCGAATCCCACGTCGGGCTCCCGGTGCATGGAGCCTGCTTCTCCCTCTGCCTGTGTCTCTGCCTCTCTCTCTCTCTCTGTGACTATCATAAATAAATAAAAATTAAAAAAAAAAAGATAAAGGTCACTTTTACAAGCACAGGATGGAGAGATCTAGCTTAAGGGCAGCTTTGGGATAAAGGAGTCCACTGGAGTGGGTTAAGGATGAGTTTGAATGACCAGAATCTCAATGTGAACATCTGTGGGATATCTTCTTGTAATAAAGAGGTGCATGACCTCTATATTAACCAGAGCTCCTTGACCACAACAATAGAAACTGATTTTAGCTAACTTACAAATAATAAAGGTTTATTGGAAAATGATGTCTGCTCAGAAAGTCGGCAGGAAGGCCATAGAACCACATTCGAAAATGGGCAAAAACCTGGATGATCTAGGCAATAGGAACCACAGAAGAGATCTGGCAGCAGGAACCCCATCTGTACACAAAGGTGCAGGTCCAGGGCAAGAGAAACATTGTTCCTAGTAGATCAGAGCTGATCAGCCCAGACCTGAGCTGAATTCCTCAGTTCCTGCCTTGCTTTTCATGCACAGTTAGAAGAGGCAACCTTGGGAAACCTAGCTTGCATAGAAGACAGTCTGAAAGCCATTGCCAAGCCCTGCCGCTTGTTACCCTACAGACTAGAACTAGGGACATTGAATAGGAGTTCAAGGAGGCAGAGCTGAGATCAGTATGAACAGGGACTTTCTAATAAATAGAGCCATTCAACAATGGATTAAGAAACCTCCATGGTGACAAGCTCACTGGCCACTGCAGTTCTTCAAGGCAAGACCAAATCTCCTCTGGTAGAATATAAAGGAATGGACTAATGAATTAATAGGAAATATATGAGACCACTTAGAGGGTCCCTCTCAACTCCTTGATTTGTGATTTCAAGCAAGACTTTTGCAGCTATTTATTTGCTAGAAAGGAACATCCCTTATAGTCATTCCCCATTCCCTTCCCACACATTGGCTTGTTCAGACAGTTGTTGAGTTATGTAGATATAAGACTATATGTGCAAAATCATTTACAATTATTAATATTATCCTCATAACATTATTTATTCATTTTTCCTATCATACATATCATAACAACCTCACAGAAAATCTGGGGAAAAGAAAAGAGAAAAAAGGCATCTGTAATCCTAACCAAAAAATGTGATTATTTGTGAGTTTTCTTCCAATTTTTTACTGATGTAAATTTTCCATAAGATAGTTAATTTCTTCTGATTGAAAAACAACACACAGTTGGTATGTTCAGCCACTATAGCAAAGCATTAAAAAGGAGTAAAAGAGAGGCACTTGGGTGGCTCAGTGGTTGAGCATCTGCCTTTGGCTCAGGTTGTGATCCTGGGGTCCTGGGATCGAGTCTCACATCAGGCTCCCCGCAGGGAACCTGCTGCTTCTCCCTCTGCCTATGTCTCTGCCTCTCTCTGTGTATCTCTCATGAATAAATAAAATATTTTAAAAAAAGTAAAAGATTATTCAAAATGTCACCACTTCAGACATCTTAGAAAACATCCTTTGTGATATTGCTCTATATATTATATATGTAACATGCATATAAGTGGAATCCTACTATAAGCGGTGGGTTTGTGATTTATTATTTTTTTAGTAGGCTCTATGCCCAGCATGAAGCCCAATGTGAGGCCCAACTCATGACCCTGAGATCAAGACCCAAACTGAGTTAAGAGTCGGATGCCTAACCAACTGAGCCGCCCAGGCAACCTGGGGTTTGTGATCTTTTTATCACTCTGTGTCACAGAGTTCATCTTATCTCAATGAACATATAAATATTATCTTTTTTTAATGAGCACATTCTTTAGATGGTTGTTTCATAATTTAACTGATATCTTATTAATGAACACTTAGAACATTTAGGTTGTATCTAATTTTTTACTCTTACCAATGCTGCATTGAACATCCTTGTACATCTGGCCCTGTCTACCTTTTTGCTATCCTCTCAGGCTATATTTTTTTCAAATAATTCTGAGGGAATATCAGACCAAAGTTTGACTTTGGTTGTAAACTGGGTAAAAGAAAGCTGATGAGCTCCAGCACAGACACAACAACGGTACATCTTGTATATGGGCAAGCAACAGCAGTTCCTGACTGGCGTGACGCCCACCCTGTAAGTGGACACTCCTATGATGTTCCCTCACACACCCTCAACAGAAGACTCCCAAAACTCACCACTGGTTATCTGATGCTACAGGTCCTCCCTCTACCCCCACCCCCGGTGAACAAAGCTCTGCCTTTCCTTCCCTCAAACCTGCCCGCCCTGTTTCTAACCCTTTCCCCTGAGAAACTACCAGTGCCACTTGTGTTTTTCCATCTATGCAAAGAGAATAAAGAAACCTGTTTTTTGCCCCCAAGGCTAGCTTCTCTTCAAAGAGCAGAGCAAACTCACATCTTATCAGACTGACACCCTTTGGGTTAGCCCATGTCAGGACCTCTGCCCTCCAGAAGCCAGCAAGTCAGAAACCACCTAGGAGGACCTGAAGAGCTCTGAGTTAACTCTGGAGATTTATCTTACATGAAAGTTGGATTTTGAAGTCAACTCATGAGCAGAAACTCACTGTGGCAGAGAGCTTGTTTGCCTCCCTCATAATCATTCTCCTCTTCTTTCACATTAATAGAACCCCAATTTTATTATGGGTAGCAGTATGCACAGCTAAAGGATTATATTTCTCTTGAAGTGAGGTGTCGACAGTGATATTATAAGTTATAGTCACTGTATGGAGCTGCTTGGAAAGCATTTTAGATGGGTTTACCTGGCTGGGAAAGTCACCTTTTTGTTATTTCCTCCCTTCCTCCTTCTTGCCTGGATTGTGGCCTCTGAAACATTTCTGTGGGTATCTTGGGTCATGAGGTGACCTTGAGTTGGAAATATGTGCCAATCCTAATACAGACCAAAAAAAAAAAAAAAAAAAAAAGGTTCCTAACAGCCATGGATGGAGTCACCAGCCCACTTTCATCTGTAGACACTTTTTTGGTTGGAAAGAAATACTCTTGCTTATGTCATTTGAGTTTTCTATTTTATGCATCTAAAACTGAACTTATACAATCACAAATAATTAAAACTACTCTTGGAAATTCCTGAGGATAGTGCCATGTTGGAGACCACATTTCTCACTGAGTTCAACAGAGCTATGGTTTCCTTCATGGTTACAATAGATTGGTTTCTTCAACTGAGTATGAAATGGGAATAGATGTATCATGTTTAAAACAACAACAACACAAAAGGAAAAACAAAAATCCTTTCAACAATGAAGTGACAAAACATTCCTGCTTTGTAAGCTTCATAAAAACAGGTCCCACCTGAAGAAAAGGATATATTTTAATTTCCCACCTACACTCCTAGGTCTATAACCACTGAGTGGATTGTCAGGGAGACTGGTCTAGATCACTTAAGTATGTTTGTGTGTGTGTTTGCATGTGTACTTGCACACTTGGGAAACTTTCCCTCTTTCACTTTCATCTAGCAAATTATTGAATTTCCATATATTAAGTATGCATTTAATGAAATTTCATTGCTTTTAGAAATTGGATATTAAGTCAATGAATTGTTTTTGAAATCCCCAGACAAATCTCAGTATCTGTTCTTTATAGTTACTCAGTAGCTATATTTTTGAAGACAACATATCCCAGAGTTCAACTCCTCAGCACTGGGCTCAGTAGTGTGCAGCCAAGACTGTCACAATGATGAGTTGGGACAGGGCCAAAACTCCCTTCCAGGGAAGCAATCTAAAAGGTGAGAGCTCTTTGCTTTTTACTTGACCCCGAAAACAGAGACAAGAGAAAGTTAACTTTATCTCAATCATTTGACAAACTTTCCTAAATACTACTAGTTGCTAAGCCAAGAAAAGTGTTGAAGAGAGGAGATGGCATTATAATGCCAGATAAATAAAACCCAATCTTTGCCTTTGTATTGTTCACAGGCTAGTGGGGGAGACCTAGCCTCATGGTCAGACTATATGCAGTCTCAGCACAATGGTATTCAGCAGAGGTCTCTGGGAGCCCAGTGGCATATGCCTTGGCTCTATTAGTTTTTCAAGTAATAGAAATTGAATGCATTATTCAGTATTAGCATACCATTAGGTATCTTTTTTCAGCAAATCTTTGTTGAGTGAATAATTGATCTTTTTGGAGCCACTATATGTCTTTGTCTT
This sequence comes from Otocyon megalotis megalotis, assembly GCA_017311455.1. Classification (NCBI taxonomy): domain Eukaryota; kingdom Metazoa; phylum Chordata; class Mammalia; order Carnivora; family Canidae; genus Otocyon; species Otocyon megalotis. The sequence goes on along the minus strand of JAEUCK010000917.1, from coordinate 10,737 downwards.
GCTCTGATGACTGCAAATCCTAAGCCATCTATTCCCACATGGGGGGACTTGGTAAATATTTGCTGCTGAGATGAAGGAGGCTTTGTCAATTAGTATGCATTCTACCAAGTTCTGATGAACACAGCTGCTCCCCAGACACTCAGAACCTGGAGGAAGTCCATGGTACTTCACTCAGGCTTTTCCTTCCATCCCTACCCCATACTGGGCCCTGGCTATGTCCCTCAACCATACTCCTCTCTGGTCTCTCTGTTGTGCCTCTTCCCACATCCCTCCCACTCTTCTCTTTCCCCTCTTCAGAGAGAGAGGTGCTGCATTTTGCTCCTCCAACAGGAGACAACCCACAGAGCCAACAAGGCTTGGCTGCCCTTTCCCAGAGTACGGAACATCTTGAAGATATTTGTAATTTTACTCACAACTGTAGGATATAATTCATTGCTTGCTGAATCAAAGTCCACCAGCTGCCAGAGGATTCCAGAGACCATTTGTATGATACTTAGAAGTAAAAACAAAATGAAATGGTTCTACTCTCACCCTACCCTCCCTCGCATACAAATACACTCACAACTAAGTCATGGGCTTTTGCCATTAGACAGAATAACCCATACTACCTCCAGCTTGCCCCTGCCTCCCACCCCTTGTCTCTAAGGAGAGATGGTTCAAATCATATTTGGGATATACAGACTTTGTAGATGCAAATCAAGCCCAGGCAGACTGCAAGGTTAAGAGTGAATTACTATCAGCTATGAGGGGCTTGAGGGATAGAGGGAATCCCAGCCAAGGAGAGGGATGCAGACCTTCTCTCTTATGCAATTAATCATCTGTAAGTGCAAAGGGAATGGCTGCTGGGAAGATTAGGTGAGTCTCAACAGCTTGCTAAGTCTCTGCTTTCCAGCTGGGGCAATGGGGTCAGAGCAATTTGACCAAGCCCACTACCTTGCCTGGACCTTGGGGGCTGGGAAAAAGCTGATTGCTAACAGACAGGAGAAACTGTAGGGAATGAGAGTCTTTTCCACTCATCCAGGGCTAGCAGGTACTGTCCTGGTCACAGATATTCTGGCCTTGATTCTCCTCATGGTTTCTACATGCAGAAGCTGAGTGAATGCCAGTTCCCAACCACATTCAACAGATTGATTGTTCACAAGTAACAATTGCTGCCTTCTACTGAAGACTGACCATGTGTCCTATACCATGTTTAAAAAAATTATATATATATATATAATTTATATAAAAATTATATAAATTTATATATATATATATATATATATATATATATATATATATACACAGTCTTATTCAAACCTGAATGCAGTTCTTTGAGGGCAGTCACCGTGCTTAACCCATTTTTATAGATGAGGAAAGTAAGGCTCAGAGAAACACAGTGATTTGCCTAAGGTCACACAGTTGTTCAGTGATGGATGCAGGCTTTGAATTCGGGCCTGAGTCATTGTTTGGAACCACCAGACTGCTGCCTCTCCCTGGAAACTGATGGAAACTTCATGAGATAAAGTATTTGTTGAACTGAGAACAAGAAAAACGGGCTTTATTCCCCTGAACACATGGTAGATTGTCTCTACTCCAGTGAAGATAACCATAAAAATAGGAGACAAATCTGTAGCTCAATAGTAGCAGCAACGAGTTATGTCCTTCCAACATAGTCTGAATTGTATTTCCCTATTCTCATTCTACACCTTTCTATACCTCTGTGCATGCATTTGCTTTTTTTTTTTTTTTAATCATGGTATGTGTTCTTTGTGACCCTCTGAAAAATCTTTCCTAGAACAAGATGGGAAATAGAAATATGAAAGGATGACACATTGATAGGAGATGGATGATTGTACTGTTAGGTGGATGGATGGATAAACACACACAGACACATGGATGAAAAGACTAACAGACAAATGAACAAACACGTGGATAGATAGACAAGCATATGGGTAAAAAATAAATGGACAGACAGATAAATAGATGGGCAGAGCTGCCCTGACCCATGTGTAGGCTGACTTTGTCTGAAACCCACACCAGCTGCCTAGACCCTCTGAGCTGACCAGAGGGTAACTGCACCTGTGAGTTCTCTGAGGACACATCAATTTGGGACCTGTCACTAAGATTAGGCTCTCTCATCCCTGGTCAGTAAGGAGGGTATGAGGATGGCTAATATAAACCCAGAACCACTGTTCCAGTCTACTTCCTCTGCCAGACCTTGCTCTGCTGCTCTGGTTCTTGCCTCCCTCATTCTCCCAAGGGGACCCCAAGGAGACCCAACCCTCTCCATGTGGCCAACATTACCTTCCCTTGTTTGTATATTTTATGCACAAATTTTTGCGTTATTTCCCCACCAGCCAAATTGGAAGAACTCTGAGGGCAAGCAACATATCTCTTATCCCTGTTTGTCCAGCATCTACCTCAGTGCATGTTGATGGCAAGATGGAAAGTTATCTCATGAGGCACATCATAAGCAAGTGCAAATGGTGGGCTTCTGTGCTTGGTGAAATTTCTTTAGCCTCTTTGAACCACATCACAAAATACTTGGTGGTGCTCAATGACATCTGCAGATAGTAACCATTATTTATGAAAATGTCCCAGTGCCACCTCATTGTCTATTGCTTGAGTGCTTACTAAATACATTACATAGTAACACTTAATAACTATAGAGCACTCAGTACTGATCTAAGTGCTTTACATATAATAACTCAGTCTTCATTAATAATAAGACCTAGAGAGAGGTCCTATTATCCATGTTTTACAGAGGAGAAGATTAATGCTGAGCAAGATTAAATAACCTGTTCAAGTTAACAAATTAGTAAAAGGCAGAGCTGGGGTTCCAATCTTGGTCCAACTCGAAGCCTGTGGTCTTAACCTCTAAGTTATGGGACTATTTTAAGTGAAACAAGTGGAGTAAGCCCTCCTGACCTTATGGAAAATCGATGGGGTTTTAGTGGGTGCCTTCTGACCAGTTCTGACTGCACAGACCCTCTCTCTGATAAGTCAAGGACTGCTGGAGTCCAACACAGAAACACAAGCTGGCAATAGCTCATGGGGGCATTTCCCAACCAGTGAATGACCTGTTGCTCCTGCTTAACTCCCAAAGCCACAGTTGGATGGACACCTGGCTGGGGAAAATCAAGGCCTCTATAGATGGCAGCCATTCAGTGATTTTGTGATATGCCCAAGTCACTTGACTTCTGTGAGCTTCAGTCTCCTTGTGTGCACACAGAGACAGTGACGTTGGCCTGGGGTCCTGCACAGGGCTGCTGTGAGAATCAGAGGAGGTATAGAGAATGGAAACTGCCTTGCGAGGAGAGGGAAGCTCCCTTCAGCTCTGCCATGGGGGCCCCTCAGAAAACACGGTCTAATTGGATGATTCAGACAGGCTTCCCAAATGCATTACAGATCATTCTTAGGAAATACCAAGTGGTGTCTGAGAGTTCAACCAGCCCCAAAGGTTACTCTCAAGGCTGGTGAGTAAACCACAGTTCTATCACTTTGGGCTCCTGGCCATTTGGCTGCAGTGCTAGAAATGCTTCAGGCTCACTCCATTCAGACTTGGTTTGACCACAATCATATTAAATATTAAATCATCTCGTGGCACTGGCATAGAAAAACTCTATGTCAGGCACCAGCTATTCTGCCTTTTGTTACTACCCCCAACAATTTCCTAAGCATTTAGAATGCTCCGAGGCTTTGAACCCAAGGCTTAAAAAGAAATTATATCTAGCCTAAAGGAACTTTGTCCCAATTTCACTGGAAATTAAAACTCAGTCCCCAGACACTGACACTGTGTTTCTTCATGCTCTTGGCAGGCAAAAAGCTCCTCAGCAAATGCAGGCCCTCTGCACTCAGAGGGAGACTGTGGCTCTTCAGGGCCAGGACTCAGCCCCTGGCCTTTCTGTGCCATTTATCACACAGTAATTCCTGGCCCTTGTCTCCTCTCTTTGAGCCTTCATCCTCCCCTCTCCTGCAACACTGCCTCTACCTCACCTAAAGCTGTGCTTTTCGAACCATGGGCCATCACCTTAACCACAGAGTCCAACCCCTCCTCATCAGCAGAGGGATGAATTGACATCAGAAGCCCTCCCCTAGCGTGCCAAAAGAAGTACACAGAATCATCTACACAGTGATCACCAGGATGGAATCATGAGGAAGTGATCTGACAAATCTAGAATGTGGGACATTCTGAGACACAATTTGAACTCTGCAAAAGTGTCAGTTCCATTTAAAGAAAGGGTATGAGACTGTTTAGATAAAGGAGGCTAAAGAGACATAACTAACTGCCATGTGGGGGCAAACCATGGTTGGATTCTGGTCCCCCCAAAATTGTCCTTAAAATCCTTGAGGACAGTTGGAGAAGTCTGAATACCAGATGATATTGGATGAAGGTTAGTTTTCCTGGGATGCATAATGGAAATGTAGTTTCGTTGTAGAACATCCTTACTCTGAAGAGGCACATTCAGGGGTGTGAAGATATGGTGTCTGCAACCCTCAAGTATACACACAGTCAACCCACAGCATTTGCAGATTCCATATTTGCAAATCTGCCTGCTTGTTAAAATTTATTTATTTCACTTATGCTGAAAACAAGTTTCCCTTTCACAGCCTATTTAATGCCATGTTTTCTATACTTCTGTGGGTTTATTTTGGGGGGGGGGTTGCTTTCTAAAATGGTGCCCCCCCCAAAATAAAATGAATAAATAAAATAAAATGGTGCCCAGCCTAGTGTTCAAATGCTGTCTAGTGATCCCAAGTGCAAGAAGGCTGTAAATGAGCTGTGCAGAGAAAATTCATGTGTTAGATAAGCTTTGTTCAGGCATGAGTTATATAGTGCTTATGGCTGTGAGTTCAATGTTCATGAATCAACAGCATATACTTAGTAAAGTGTCTTTAAACAGAAACATGCATAAAACAAGGTAATCAAAAACGTGATCAGAGGCTTGCAGGAACCTAGCCCTGTATTTTCCCTAGGAGCAATGGTTCAGTATTTGCTAATTCAGTGTTTGCTGCAACTTTATAGAATATAACCACCGTGATTAAGGGAAACATATTGTGTGTGTACATAAATACACACATATATTTATACACATACATGTATGTGTTATTTGTTATTTTCACATGCAGTAAGTGTGCACAGATGTGGCAAAATGTTAATTTGTGAATCTAAATGAAGAGTATATTTATGATCTTGTTTTCCTTTTTATTTTTCTGCAGACTTAACTTTTTCAAAATAAAATGTTGGAAAAGAACACACATACACACACACAAACTGTGGCTCTGACCTGTTAATGGTTTATAGGATCAATTTATAGAGTCTATCAGCATTTTTGTAATGAAAGAGAGTGGGATGGGATGGGATGGGATGGGATGGGATGGGATGGGTGGGATGGGTGTGGGTGGGAAGGGGATGGGATGAAGCGGGATGAGCTGGGCTGGGCTTGGCTGAGGTAGAATGGGGTGGGGATGGAATAGGGTGGAAGGAGATAGGATGAGGATGGGGTGAGGTGGGATCGGGATGTGATGGGTTGGAATGGGATGGGATGGGGGTTGGGGGGCTGGATGGGGCTAGGTTAGGGTAGGATGGGGATAGGATGAGGTGGGATGGGATGGGATGGGATGGGGATGGGGTGAGGTGGGATGGGGATGGGATGTGATGGGATAGGACAGAATAGAATACAATGGAGTAGAATAGAACAGAAAATATCAGTGCCCTTCATGTATATTTTATGAAACTTGTCCCCAGGAAGGTATGATGTATGTCTGCCAGGTTGTAAAGTAAAATGTTTGTCTTTTTACAACTTATAGTTCAAAAAAATTTTCAAGTCCCAGGCCCAGTAGAACTGAAGGCATCCACTGGGCATCCCTCCTTCTCCTCCTCTCTTCAGTGTTTCTGTGACAGCTCTCTTCCTATGGAGAAATCCTTCACCTTCACCATCTGGCCTACCTGTGCAGGATGTGGCTTCTCCCTCAGCTCTCATTCAGTCCATTATCCTCTATTCTCTACCACTTCCCATATGGACTTCTAAAATCATGCTGGAGTTTCCCCAGTATTATTCTTTGGCCCTGATCCTTTTTGCTCTAAGCCTCTTCTAAAGCACAACTCCTCCATCATCGGGCCCTTTGACTGTGGTCCGTGCACCATGGAGGTGGTGGTGGCATCTATAAAAGCAGAGGGGAGACACTTAGAGGGAGGAGGATAGTAGGAGATGTTTCCAGGGGGAGGTGCTACCGCAGACATTCAAATTTTCTTTTGCTGGGTAGTGGCTACCAGAGTTCTGTATGGGAAATGAAAATATTGTGTCATGTTCAGGAGATTAGACAGGAGTCAGAATAGTAAAGCGTTAAAGGACGAGAGCATTCAAGATAGTAGGAACAGAATAAAGGCAAGATGGAGGAGCAAGAAATGACTCTGGAAAAATGGGATAATCCAAGAATCAGAAATGTGAGTGGGATGCTTTTCCTGGTGTCACAGGGAGCAACCCAAAAGCTCTGGCTTCTTCATTGTTAGGGAAGCCACAAGTGAATAGGAAGAAACCACGTGCTCAGTGGTGTCTGTACCCTAAGAGGAGCTCTCGGCTCCAAGGACATAGAAAGTGTCTTGCTCAGTAAGGAAACACTTTCTCATTTTAGCTTAAGATGCTTCTAGCTAGCTTCCCTAAAATGTGTCTATTCTTGAAGTAGGTGTTCCCATTAAGTATTAGGCTCAAAAAAAAAAAAAAATACCCCAGAAGTAAAAATAAGTCTACACCCTGGACTGCGGCCTGCAGCCACAGAGAAAACTGGATATGAAGGAGCACATCCAGGAGCGCTGGCTCCCCTCCTTACTGCCTCACGCAGCTCTGGCAAGAGTCCTGCGCCCTTCAGAAGCCCAGGATGCTCCTGTAACCTAAACAGCCCAGATCCACAGAGACACATGGAGAGGAGGGGCTTGAAGTCCTCTCTGAGGGAAAGAGGGAGGATTCCAGATGGAGGGGGATGGAGCTTCTCAGAGAAGCAGTCTGATGAACAGAGCAGAGGGGCAGAGGGAGCAGAGGGGCAGGGGAAGACCCGGGGAAGCCCCTGAGAAAGACCTGATTACTCCTATGCCGTCCCTGTGGGGCCCAAGGCAAGTCCAGGGTGTGGAAACCAGGTGGTGACCTTCTCTGCCCTCTGTGCTAGAGTTCCTTTTCTGTTGTCCCAGCCCCTTGAGGAAACTCATCTGTGCTAACAGAGAACAGAAGGTACTCTTGGGGCACTGAAAGGACAGGCTCTTAGTGGAAAGAGAGGGGTTTGTCCCGTGAGGAGAAACAGTGCTGAGAGCAGGGACCTGTGCTGGGGGGCAGCAGGACTGAGTCTCCTCCTGAGGACGCCCCTGAGTGTGGGCACCCTGTGCACCCTTGCACTTTAGAGAAAGTCCCTCTCCCCACCTCTGTATTTTAGGGAAAGTCTCTCTCCAAAAGGGGAAGTGTTTATTAGCAGCAAAGTCTCGGTTCTAAGCTGAAATTCTGAACCAGGCCTGGGAAAGAGATGAGGGTCAAGAGGTAGACAGTGGCCAAGGCATACAAGGGAATGAGGACCTGCAAGGAGCATCAGTGTTCTTGATCTTAGCTGGTCTTCAGAATTGTGGGGATCTTCTAAAATAAACCATCCCATTCCTTTCCAGACTCACCAGAAGAGAATCTGCAGATACTCAGTTGTATATTCTATCTCCACTGTTAGGTTATGAGCCCACTGAGGAAAGGTGCTGTGTCTGATGTGTCCGTTCACTCTCAGGACCAGCTGATACAAGAACAGAGCGGTCAGCTAGGCCCTGTGGGCACAGAATTGGCATCAGGTTGCCCAAGGCCCCAGGAAGCTGGGTCTCCTTCACCTGCTCAGCACATCTCTCCCTCTGCTTCTTCCCACAGGTTTGTCTCCCCTCCCCACTCCCATGTCACAGCACAGAATTCTCTGTAATGGCTATTACTCTATATAGCCTTTTAATTCAAATGCTCATTATCATCTATCTGTGGTTTCTGAGTTTTGCGGTAACAAGTTTTGAGGGAGGAGACAGAGTCCTAGTTTGCTGTCCAGCTGATAGGCCAGCTCTCTTTAGTCCATTAAGTTGTGAATTAGAAGGGAGTAGGAAATAGGGTACTGGCCCAAATATGGCCACATAAGCCCACCCCCTTCAGCCCTTCAGCAGTAGCCATTAGAGCTAGGAAGGCAACATAAAATACTTCTATGACATTCCTACACACTATGAAAGTGAGCATGAAGTTGTGGCTTAGAAAAATTCAAGCTTTTTAGAAAACTCTTCTTCACCCAATCCTGAAATCATGAAGGAAGAAACAAACAAAACTGAAGGTCTTCAGATGAAGTCAAAGAGAAAGATTGTGAGAGCCTAGGGAAAGGAGTGCTTTGCTCAGTGGAAGTCAGGCAAGCTGAGTTGAAGTTTCATTTTTTTTTTTTTTTTTTCAGTAACAACAAGTCAACTTTTTATTTACATTTGTGTCTGCCCTTGAAGTCCCGGGAAAGGCTGACACCCAGGACCAGTGGTTTCCTCCTCTCCTTCTTCCTGCCCCCTCACCTCTTTCTGCTCCTTTGCCTCTCTCTCCTCCTTGCCTCTCCTTCCCTGTCCTACCTTCTCTCCTCTCCCCTTCCTATTTTCTTTTACATTTGCTCCCTACTCTTCCACCATCTATCTCCTCTAGACCCCCTCCCCTGCCCCACCTGCTGTTTCTCCCCTGCCCACCCACAGCCCTGCTTCCCTAAGGTTCAGCCTCTGGGCCTAGGGTCCTCAGCCAAGGGAGCACTTGCTGGTGTTCTTCTTATCATAGGGTTTCAGGTCAGTGCGGGGGGGTTGGCGGGGGGGGCTGTGGCTGTTTCCTGATATCTGGCCTCCTGACTTGAGCAGGATGTCCCAGGCCAGGGAACTGAAAGCCTCATCCACATTCATGCTGGATTTGGCACTTGTCTCAAAGAATCAGATTCCATGCTCCCGAGCCAGCTTGATGACCTGCTCCTTCTGCACCTTCCTCTTGGCCTCCATGTCACACTTGTTCCCCAGAAGCAGGCACTCCACCCCAGCTGAGGCACTCTCTTTGATGCTTTTCATCCAGTTCTGAATACTCTCAAAGGATTTCTCATCTGTGATGTCATATACGAGGATAATGCCCATGGCTCCACGCTAATACGCAGTAGTTATTGTCTTGAATCCCTCCTGGCCAGCTGTGTACCAGACCTGCAACTTGATCTTCTTCCTTCCTACATCCACAGTGCAGATCTTGAAGTCGATTCCAATGGTGGAGATGTAGGTGTTGTTGAAGCTGTCCTCGGCAAAGCAAATGATGAGACAGGTCTTGCCCATGCCCGAGTCCCCGATGAGCAGCAACTTGAAGAGGTGGTCGTAGGATTTGGCCATGGCGGACACTGGGGAGCCGGGGGCCTCAATTTTTTTTTAATTAACTGGCTGAGCAACTTGAGCAGGTCTTTCTCCTCTCTGGGTATTGATTGCCCAATCTATGAAATAAGAAGACTGAGTCGTAAGCTCTCGTCTTAACTCTGGGACTTCATGTGTCTAAGAGTGGCTCTCACTCTGCTAACTGTAACTGCTCAGCAAGCTCATATCAATGGATTTCCCAGTTCCAGGGTGATGGACAAAAAAGCTACTCATGAGTTGAATGGAGCTGGTGCATACAGGAGTTTGTCCTGGGTCCAAGCAGCCTTGTTTACATGGGTTCTGTTTGCAATGGCCCAGTATCCTTACAGCATTGGCCCATGCCTTGTCCAGCGCAGCGTTTTCTCCCAACTCAAACTAAGAAAACACAGACAGCACTTGGCTGCTCCCCGGAGAAACAAATGAGATCCTCCAGACTGAGGTTCCCTGCAGGAAGAAAATTTTTGGTATTTCTGCTTTAAAAATAGCCATTAGTGGTTTGCTTGTGTAGATTCTGAGAGGCCTGAGTATACGGTGCATGAGAAGCCAGTATGTCCAGGTTTATCCAATGTATTCCAGTATATTCTGGTCTCTCAGTGAGCGCTCTCATTTATACAATATCAACTGTTTGGAAACTGCTATAATGCTGGGCACCCCCCACCCCAAGCACTGTGCCTGCTGCCTCTCCCTGAAGCCATCTCATCCACCCTCCTGGTTTTCCCTTGTCACCAGCCACCTACCATTTATAAGTTCTTTTATTATTATTATTATTTATAATTTCTTAAACTGAAATCTCAAATTAGTGTCTCATGAAATGGATTGAGCAATTGCATTTGGCTTGCACACTATTGGCCTGCATGATTGTATTGCTGGTGTTGTTTTTATTTTTTTATTTTTTTTTTTTTTAGGTGGTGTTGTTTTTAAATCTTGAATTAGCTGTTGCCTTTAAAATTTAGGAGACTCCGCCATGTTCTGGTTACCTATTGCTACATAACAAAGCACCCAAGCTTAGTGGCACAACACACAACCATGTCATGTTTATGCAGGTCAGAAATTTGGACAGGGCACAGCTCAGGGGAGTTGGTCTCTGCTCCCTGAAGTCTGGAGCTTCTGCAGGCGAGGCCCAAACAGCTGAGAGTGCAGCTTGGAGTGATCCTCTCACCCATGTTCCCAGGATTAGTCTAGGTGAGCCCCAGTTTATTTAAAACATATAATATATATTGAAAGATAGTGTTTAAGAAAAGATCCAGAATTGTATTATTTATTTATTTTATTTTTTAAAAGATTTATTTATTTATTCATGAGAGACACACAGAAAGAGGCAGAGACATAGGCAGAGGGAGAAGCAGACT
>JAEUCK010000915.1:0-44640 GCA_017311455.1 Otocyon megalotis megalotis | reverse complement strand
TCCGTAACCATAACCGTAACGATAAACCCAACCTACACCTAACCACTACCGTAAACCTAACCCTAACCCTATACTTAATCCTAAACTGTACCGTTACCCAAACCCTAACGCTAACCCGAACCCTAATCCTTACCTGTACCGTAATCCTACCCTTAACGGTAACCTTAACCTGTACCGTAACACTAAAAGTAACCCTAACCCTAAACTGTACTATAAATCTAACACTAAACCTAACCCTAAACCTAACCTGTACCGTAACCCTAACACTAACCCTAACCCTAATGTGTACCACCCCTAAAACTAATCCTAACCCTAACCCTAAACTGTACAGTAAACCTAAACCTAACCCTAACCATAACCATAATGCTAACCTGTACCGTAAGCCTAACCCTACCCATCACCTAACCTTAAACTGTACCGGAACCCTAAACCTAACACTAAACCTGAACCTAACCCTAACCCTAACCTGTACCGTAACCCTAAACCTAACCCTAACCCAAACCTAACGCTAAACTATACCGTAACCCTAACGCTAAACCTATCCTTAACCCTAATTGTACCACAACCCTAACCCTAACCTTAACCTTCACTCTAAACTGTACCGTAACCCTAACCCTAACCCTAATCCTAACCTGTACCGTAACCCTAACCCTAACCATAACCCTAAAACTAACCCTAATCCTAACCCTAACCTGTACCGTAACCCTAAACCTAACCATAACCCTAACCTTAATGCTAACCTGTACTGTAAGATTAACTCTAACCCTAACCCTAACCTGTACTGCAACCCTAAACCTAACGCTAACACTAACACTAACCATTACAGTAACCCCAAACCTAACACTAACCCACACCTGTACTGCAAACCTAACCCTAACCCTAACCCTGACACTAACCTGTACGGTAACCCTAACCCTAACCATAAACCTAAACCTAACCCTAACCTGTTCCGCGACCCTAACCCTAAAAATAACCCTAAACCTTACCCTAAACTGAACGGTAACCCTAAAACTAAAAATAAACCTAAACTGTGCCATAAACCTAACGCTAAACCTAAACCTATCCCAAACCCTAACCTTAACTCTAACCCTAACCAAACCTGTACCTTAACCCTAACCCTAACCCTAACCCTAACCTGTACGGTAAACCTAACCCTAACCCTAAACCTAACTATAACCTGTACCGTAATCCTAACCCTACACTAACCCTAACCCTATCATGACACTAAACTGTACGGTAACCCTAACCATAATCATAACCCTAACCCTAACTTGTACGGTAACCCTAACCGTAAGCCTAACCCTAACTTGTACCACGACCCTAAGCCTAAGCCTAACCCTAAACCTAACCCTAACCTGTACCATAAACCGAACACTAAACCTAAATCTGTCCCTAAACCTAACCTTAACCCTATCCCTAACTCTAAACCTAACCTGTACCGTAAACCTAACCCTAACCCTAACCCTAACCCTAACTTTAACCCTAACCCTAACACTAACCGTTACCCTAAAGTGTTCCATAACCGTAACCGTAACCAAAACCCAACCCTAAGCCTAACCCTAACCACTAACGTAACCCTAAAACTAACCCTAACACTAGCCCTAAACTTAACCCTAAACTGTACCGTAACTCTAACCCTAACGCTATCCCTAACTCTAACCCTTACCTGTACCGTAACCCTACTCCTAACGTAACCCTAACCTGTACCGTAACCCTAACCCTAACCCTAAACTGTACCATAAACCCAACGCTAACACTAACCCTAAAAGCAACCCGAACTTGTACCGTAACCCTAACCCTAACTCTACTCGTAACCCTAACCCACAACTGTACCGCAAACCTAACCCTACAATAACCCTAACCCTAACCCTAACCGTACCCTTAACTGTACTGTAACACTAACCGAAACGCTATCCTAACCTGTACCGTAACCCTAAACCTAAAACTAACCCTACCCCTAACCATAACCTGTACTGTACCCCTAAAACTAAACGTAACCCTAACCTGTACCGAAACACTAACCCTAACCCTAACCATAACCTATACCATAACCCTAACCCTAAACCTAACCTAACCTGTACCTTAGCCCTACCCCTAACCCTAACTGTAACCTGTTCGTAACCCTAACACTAACACTAACCCTAACACTCACCTTTACCATAAACCTAACCCTAACACTAACAAAAACCCTAATCTGTACCGTAACACGAACCCTAACGCTAACCCTAACCCTAAACCTAAGCTGTACCGTAACACAAACCCTAAACCTAACGCTAACCCTAACCCTAACACTAAACTGTACCGTAAACCTTACCCTAACCCTAAAACTAATCCTAACCTACCGTAAACCTAACCCTAACCCTAAACCTAACGCTAACCCTAACCCTAACACTAACCTGTTCCGTAACCCTAAACCTAACCCTAAAACTAACCCTAACGCTAACCTATACCATAACCCTAACACCAAAACCTAACCGTCACCCTAACTAGTACCGTATCCGTAACTCTAACCCTCACCCTAACCCTAACCTGTACTATACCCTAACCCTAACACTAACCCTAACCCTAACCTGTGCCGTAACCCTAACCCTAAACCTAACCCTAATCCTAACCATAACCGGTACCGTAATCCAAACCCTAACCTTAACCTGTACCCTAACCCTAACCCTAATCCTAACCTGTACCGTAACACCAAACCTAACCCTAACCCAAATCTGGACCGCAACCCTAACCCATACCTAACCCTATCCTAACCCTAACCCTAACCTGTACAATAACGCTAACACTAAACCTAACCCTAAATCTAACCCGTACTGTAACCCTAAAGCTAACCCTAAACTATACCATGACAAAAACCTAACCCTGACCCTAACCCTAAAGCTAACCTATACCGTAACCCTCACCCTAAACCTAACTGTAACACTAACTTGTACCGTAACCCTAACCCTAACCGTAACCCTAACCTGTATTGGAACACTAACCCTAACCCTAACCCTAACCCTAACCCTAACCCTATGCTAATCTGTACGTTAACCGTAACCCTAAACCTAACCCTAACCTGTACTGCAATCCTAAACCTAACCATAAACCTAACCCTAACCCTAACCCTAACCTGTACGGTAACCCTAATACTAACCTAACCCTAAGCTGTATCGCAACCCTAACCTTAACCCTAAACCTAAACCTAACCCTGACCCTAACCTGTACAGTAACCCTAACCCTAAACCTAACCCTAACCCTAACCCTAACCCTAACCTATACGGTAACCCAAACCTTAAACCTGACCCTAAACCTAACCGGTACCGTAACCCTAACGTAAATCTAACGCTAACCTCTACCATAAGCCTAACCCTACCGATGAACCTAAACTTAACCTGTACCGGAACCCTAAACCTAACCCTAAACTTGAACCTAACCCTAAACCTAAACTGTACGTAACCCTAACCGTAACCTTACCACTAACTCTAACGCTAACCTATACCATAACCCTAACCCTAAACCTATCCGTAAACCTAACTTGTACCGCAACCCTAACCCTAACCCTAAACTTCACCCAAATCTGTACCGTAACCCTAACCCTAACCCTAAACCTAACCTGTACCATAACCCTAACCCTAACCCTAAACCTAAACCTAACCTGTACCGTAACTCTAAACCTAACCCTAACCCTAACCCTACCCCTAACCCTAACCCTAACCTTAACCTGTACCGTAACCCTAAACCTAACCCTAAACCTAACCCTAATGCTAACGTGTACCGTAACCGTAACCCTAACACTAACCCTAACCTGTAATGCAACCTAACCCTAACACTAACCCTAACCCTAACCTTTACGGTGACTCCAACCCTAACCCTATCCCTAACCTGTACCGCAACCTTAACCCTTGCCCTAACCCTAAACCTGACACTAACCTGTACCGTAACCCTAACCCTAACTTTACCGTAACCCTAACACTAACCCTAAACCTAACCATAACCTGTACTGTAACCCTAACCCTAACCCTAACCCTAACCCTAACCCTAACCTGTACCATAACCATAACCCTAAACCTAACCCTTATCCTTACCTGAACCGTAACACCAAACCTAACTCTAACCCTAAGCTGGACTGCAACCCTAACCCTAACCCTAACCCTAACCCTGACACTAACCTGTACAGTAACCCTAACCATAACCATAAACCCAGCCCAAACTGTAACCGGTATTGTAACCCTAACCGTAAACTTAACGCTATCCGGAACCGCGACCCTAACGCTAACCCTAACCCTAACCCTAACCGTAACCTGTACCTTAAACCTAACACTAAACCTAAGCCTATCCCTAACCCTAACCTTAAACCTAACCCTGAACCTAACCTGTACCGTAACCCTATCACTAATCCTAACCTGTACCGTAACCCTTAAAGTAAACCTAACCCTAACCTGTACCGAAACACTAACCCTAACCCTAAACATAACCTATACCGTAAACCTAACCCTAAACCTAAACCTAACCTGTACCGTAACCCTACCCCTAACACTAACTGTAACCTGTACCGTAACCCAAACCTAACCCTAACCCTAACACTAACCTTTACCATAACCCTAACCCTAACACTAACCCAATCCCCAACCTGTACCGTAACACTAACACTAACCCTAACGCTAAACCTAAACCTAAGCTTTACCGTAACCACAAAACTAACCCTAATGCTAACACTAACCCTAAACCTAAACTTTACCATAAACCTAACCTTAACTCTAACCCTAACCTGTACCGTAAACCTAACCTAAACCTAAACCTAACCGTCACGCTAACTTGTACCGTAACCCTAACCCTAACCCTCAACCTAACCCTAACCTGCACCGTAACCCTAACCCCAACACAACCATAACCATAACCTGTACCGTAACCCTAACCCTAATCATAACCTGTACCGTAACCCTAACCCTAACCCTAACCCTAGTCCTAACCCTAACCTCTACCGTAACCCTAACACTAACCCTAAATCTAACCATAACCTGTACCAAAATCCTAACCCTAATCCTAACCATAACCTGTACCATAACCCTAACCCTAATCCTTTACTGTACCATAACCCCAACCCTAACCCTTACCCTAAGCTGGACTGCAACCCTATCCCATACCCTATCCCTAAACTAACCCTGACCCTAAACTGTACGGTAACCTAAACCAAACCCTAACCCTAACCCGAAACCTAACCCTAACTCTAACCTGTACCGTACCCAAACCTAACCCTAACCTAACACTAACGCTAAACTATACCGTAACCCTGACCCTAAACCTAACCGTGACCCTAAATTGTACCGTAACCCTAACCCTAACCCTAACCCTAACACTTACCCTAAACTTTACGGTAACCCCAACCCTAACTCCAACCCTAAACTGTACCGCAAACCTAACCCTAACCCTAATCCTAACCCTAATCCTAACCCTGACATTAACCTGTACGATAACCCTTACCCTAACCATAACCCCAACCCAAACCGTAACCTGTACGGTAACCATAACCGTAACCCTAACGCTAACTGGAAACGCTACTCTAACGCTAACCCTAACCCTAACCCTAACCTGTACCATAAACCTAACACTAAACCTAAACCTATCCCTAACCCTAACCTTAACCCAAACCCTAACTCAAGCCTGTAGCGTAACCCTAACCATAACCCTAACCTAAACCTAACCTGTACCGTAACCCTAACCATAACCCTAACGATAACCCTAACGCTAACCGGAACCGCGACCCTATCCCTAACCCTAACCCTAACCCTAACGCTAACCCTAACCCTAACCTGTACCTTAAACTTAACACTAAACCTAAGCCTATCCCTAACCCTAAACTTAAAACTAACCGTAAACCTAACATGTACCGTAACCCTAACTCTAAACCTCAACCTAACCCTAAACTCTACAGTAACGCTAACCCTAACACTAATCTAACCCTAACCTGTACCGTAACCCTAACCCTAAACCTAATCCTAACCATAACCTGTACCGTAACCGTAACCCTAACCCTAACCTGTACCGTAACCCTAACCCTAACTTGTACCGTAACCCTAACACTAACCCTAAACCTAACCATAACCTGTTCCGTAACCCTAACCCTAATCCTAACCCTAACCTGTACCATAACCATAACCCTAAACCTAACCCTTATCCTTACCTGTACCGTAACACCAAACCTAACTCTAACCCTAAGCTGGACTGCAACCCTAACTCTAACCCTAACCCTGACACTAACCTGTACGGTAACCCTAACCATAACCATAAAACCAGCCCAAACTGTAACCTGTATGGTAACCCTAACCGTAAACTTAACGCTAACCGGAACCGCGACCCTAACGCTAACCCTAACTGTAAACTTAACGCTAACCGGAACCGCGACCCTAACGCTAACCCTAACCCTAACCCTAACCCTAACCTGTACCTTAAACCTAACACTAACCCTAAGCCTATCCCTAACCCTAACCTTAAACCTAACCCTGAACCTAACCTGTACCGTAACCCTATCCCTAACCCTAACCTGTAACGTAACCCTAAAAGTAACCCTAACCCTAACCTGTACCGAAACACTAACCCTAACCCTAACCATAACCTGTACCGTAAACCTAACCCTAAACCTAAACCTAACCTGTACCGTAACCCTACCCCTAACACTAACCGTAACCTGTACCGTAACCCTAACCCTAACCCTAACGCTAACACTAACCTTTACCATAACCCTAACCCTAACACTAACCCAATCCCCAACCTGTACCGTAACACTAACCCTAACCCTAACACTACACCTAAACCTAAGCTTTACCGTAACCACAACACTAACCCTAATGCTAACACTAACCCTAAACCTAACCCTAACTTGTACCGAAACCCTAACTGTAACCCTAAACCTAACCCTATCCTCTACCGTAACCCTAACCCTAACCCTACTCGTAACCCTAACCCACCGCTGTACCGCAAATGTAACACTAAACCTAACCCTAAACCTAACCCTAAACCTAACTTGTACCGTAACCCTAACCCTAACCGTAAACCTAACCCTAACGCTAAACCTTAAACTAAAAATAACCTGTACCATAACCCTATCCTAAACCTAAAACTAAACCTAACCCTAACCTGTTCAGTAACCCTAACCCGAACCCTAACCCTAATGCTAACCTGTACCGTAACCGTAACCCTAAACTTAACCTGTACCGCAACCCTAACCCTAACCCTAACCTGTATGGTAACGCTAAAGCTAACTCTAAACCTAACCTGTACTGCAACCCTAAACCTAACCCTAAGCCTAATCCCAACCCTGACCCTAACCTGTACGGTAAACCTAACACTAACCGTAACCTTAATCCTAAACCTAACTTGTACTGTAACCCTAACCCTAACCCTAACCCAAACCTGCACTGAAACCCTAACCCTAACCTGTACCGTAACACTCCAACTAACCCTAAACCTAACCTGTACTGTAAACCTAACCCTAACCCTAACCCTAACACTAAACTGTACCGTAACCCTAACACTAACACTAACCCTAACCTATCCCTGACTTGTTCATAACCCTAACCCTTACCCAAAACTAACCCTACCCTGTACCGTAAACCTAACCATAACCTTAACCCTACCCATAACCCTAACCCACAACTGTACCGCAAACTTAGCTGTAATCCTAAACCTAACCCTAACCCTACCCGTAACACTAACCCACAACTGTACCGCAAACCTAACCGTAACCCTAACCCAAACCCTAACCCTAACCTTAACCCTTCCATGTACTGTAACACTAACCCTAAACCTAAACCTAACCTATAACGTAACCTTAACTGTAACCCAAATCTAACCTGTACTGTAACCCTAACACTAAACCTAATGCAAATCTGTACCGAAACCCTAACCCTAACCCTAATCCTAACCTATACCATAACCCTAACCATAACCTTAACCTGTACCGTAACCCTCTCCCTAACCCTAACCGTAACTTGTACCGTAACCCGAACGCTAACCTTAACCATAACCCTAACCCTAACCTGTACCATAACACTAACCCTAATACTAACCCTAACCCTAACTTGTACCATAACCATAAACCTAACACTACACTGTACCCAAACCCTAAACCTAACCCTAACCTGTAACCTAGCCCTTATCCTAACCTCTTTGGCAAACCTAACCCTAACCCTAACACTAACCCCATCCTAACCTGTATCATAACACTAACCCTAACCCTAACACTACCCTAAAGCCTTAACCTAACCGGTACCAGAACCCTAACCCTAACCCTAACACTAACACTTACCTGTACCACAACTCTGAACCTAAACCTAAGCTAAACTTAACCCTAACCCTCACCCTAACCGTAACCCTTACCTCTCCGTTAACTCTAAACCTAACACTAAACCTAACCTGTACCGTAACCCTAACCCTAACCCTTACCCTAAACCTAACCTTTACCATAACCCTACCCCTAACCCTAACCCTAAACTGTACGGTAACCCTAACCCTAGCCCTAACCCTAACACTAACCCTAACCTGAACCGTAACCCTAACCCTAACCTAACCCTACCCTAACTTGTATCATAAACGTAAACGTAAACCTAACCCTAACCCTAGCTCTAAACCTAACCTGTACCCTAACCCTAAACATAACCCTAAACTCTATGGCAAACCTAACCCTAACCATAATACTAACCCTAACCATAACCCTAACTTGTACCGTAACCCTAAACTAACCCTAACCCTAAACCTAACCATAACATGTACCGTAACCCTAACACTAACCCGAACACTAACCCGTATCATAACCCTGACCCTAAACCTAACCCTAACCAGTACCGAATCCCTAAACCTAACCCTAACCTTAACCTGTTCCGTAACCATACCACTAACCCTAAACCTAACCTGTACTCTAAGCCTAACCCTAACCCTAAACCTAACACTAACCTGTTCCATAACGCTAACCCTAACACTAACCCTAACCCTAACCCTAACTTGTACAGTAACCCTAAACCTAACACTATCCCTAAACCTAACCCTAACCTGTACCATAACCCTAACCCTAAACCTAACCCTAACCTGTACCGTAACCTTACCCTAACCCTAACATGTACCGTAACCCTAATCCTAAACCTAATACTACCCTGTACCGTAACCCTCACCCCAACCCTAACCATACCCGTAACATTAACCCCCAACTGTACCGCAAACCTAACCCTAACCCTAAACTTAAACCTAACCATAACCACAACCATAACCATAACACTTACCTGTACCATAACCCTAACCCTAAGCCTATCCAACCCTGTACCGTAACCCTAACCCTAAACCTAAACATACCTGTCACCTTAACCCACAACTGTACCGCAAACCTTACCCTAACCCTAACCCTAACCTGAGTCTAAACATAACCCTTACCTGTCCCGTAACACTAACCCAAACCCTAATTCTAACCGTAACCCTTCCATGTACTGTAAAACTAACCCTAACCCTAAACCTAACCTGTAACATAACCCTAACCCTAACAATAACCCTAACCTGAACTGTAACCCTAACACAATCCCTAATCCAAATCTGTACCGAAAACCTAACACTAACCCTAATCCTAACCTTTACCGTAACCCTAAACCTAACCCTAACCTGTACCGCAACCCTAAACCTAACCCTAAACCTGACCCTACACTGTACCCTAACCCTAACCCTAACCCTAACCTGTACCCGAACCCTTACCCTAAACTCTATGGCAAAACTAATCGTAACCCTAACACTAACCTTAACTCTAAACCTAACCTGTATCCTAACCCTAAACCTAACACTAATCCTAACCCTAACCGTAACTCTTACTTGTCCCGTAACACTAACGCTAACCCTAAATGTAACCTGTACCATAACACTAACGCTAACACTACCCTTAACACTAAACCTAACCTGTACCGCAACCCTAACCCTAACCCTAACCTGTATGGTAACGCTAACCCTAACCCTAACCCTAACCTGTAACGCAACCCTAAACCTAACCCTAAGCCTAATCCCAACCCTGACCCTAACCGGTACGGTATTCCTAACACTAACCCTAACCCTAACCCTAACCCTAACCTGTACTGTAACCCTAACCCTAACCCTAACCCGAACCTGTACTGAAACCCTAACCCTAACCCTAACCTGTACTGTGACACTACCACTAACCCTAAACCTAACCTGTACTGTAACCCTTACCCTAACCCTAACCCTAACACTAAACTATACCGTAACACTAACACTAACACTAAACCTATCCCTGACTTGTACCGTAACCCTAACCCTAACCCCAAAAGTAACCCTACCCTGTACCGTAAACCTAACCATAACCCTAATCCTACCCATAACCTAACCCACAACTGTACCGCAAATTAGCCGTAACCCGAAATCTAATCCTAACCCTACCCGTAACCCTAACGCACGACTGTACCGCAAACCTAACCGTAACCCTAATCGAAACCCTAAGCCTAACCTTAACCCTTCCCTGTACCGTAACAGTAACCCTAAACCTAAACCTAACCTGTAATGTAACCCTAACCGTAACCCTAACCCTAACCTGTACTGTAACCAAAACACTAAACCTAACCCAAATGTGTACCAAAACCCTAAACCTAAACCTAATCCTACCCTATACCATAACCCTAACCCTAACCCTAACCTGTACCGTAACCCTCTCCCTAACCCTAACCATAACTTGTACCGTAACCCTAACGCTAACCTTAACCCTAAACCTAACACTAACCCTAACCTGTACCATAACACGAACCCTAAACCTAACCCTAAACCTAACACTACACTGTACCCAAAACCTAAACATTACCCTAACCTGTACCCTAACCCTAACCATAACACTAAACTATATGGCAAACCGAACCCTAATCCTAAAATAACCCTAACCCTAACTTGTACCATAACCCTAACCTAACCCTAACCCTAAACCTAGCCCTAACCTGTACTGTAACCGAAACCCTAACACTAACCTCTACTGTAACCCGGACCCTAAACCTAACCCTAACCTGTACTGAATCCCTAAACCTAACCCTAACCCTAACCTGTTCCGTAAACCAACCACTAACTCTAAACCTAACCTGTACTGTAACCCTAACCCTAATCCTAAACCTAACACGAACCTGTACCATAACCCTAAACCTAACACTAACAATAACCCTAACCCTAACTTGTAATGTAACCCTAACACTAAACCTAACCTGTACCGTAAACCTAACACTAACCCTAAACCTAACCATAACCTGTACCTTAACCGTAACCCTAACCCTAAATCTAAAAGTAACCTGGACCGCAACCCTAACCTTAACCCTAACCCTAACGATAACCTGTACGGTAACCCTAACCCTAACACTAACCCTAACTTGTACCGCAACCCTAACGTCACACTAACCCTAAACTAACCCTAATCTGTACGGTAACCCTAAACCTAATGCTAACCCTAACCTGTACCGCAATACTAATCCTAACCCAAAACCTAATCCTAACCTGTCCAGTAACCCTCCTCCTAACCCTAACCCTTAACTTTACCGTAACCCTAAACCTAACCCTAACTCTAACCCTGAACCTAACCTGTACGGTAAACCTAACACTATCCCTAACCCTTACCCTAACCCGAACCTGTACCGTAAACCTAAACCTAAACCTAAACCTAAACCTAACCCTAACCTGTACGGTAAGCCTAAACATAACCCTAAAGTAAGCTGTACCACATCCCTAACACTAACCCTAACCATAACCCTAAACCAAAATCTAACCCTAACCCGAACCTGTACAGTAACCCTAACTCTAACCCTAAACCTAACCCTAAGCCTAACCTGTACGGTAACCCTAACGCTAACCTAACAATAAACCTAACCGGTAACGTAACCCTCACCCTAACCCTAAACCTAACTTGCACCGTAACCCTAACCCTACCCCTATCACTAACCATAACCCTAAATCTAACCTGTACCGTAAACCAAACCGTAACCCTAACCCTAACCTGTACCATAACCCGAGCCCTAACCCTAACCCTAACCTGTACCGAAACCCACCCTAACCCTAACCCTAACCTGTACCATAACCCTAACTCTAACCCTAAAACTAACCATACCTGTACTGTAACCGTAACCCTAACCATAACCCTAACCTAAACCTAACCTGTACCATAACCCTAACCCTAACACTAACCATAATGCTAACCTGTTCCGTAAACCTAACCCTAACCCTAACCTGGAAGGCACCCCAAAACCTAACCCAACCCTAAACTGTATGGTAACCCTAACCTTAACCCTAACCCTAACCTGTACCGCAAACCTAACCCTAACACTAAACCTAACCCTAACCTGTACGATAACCCTAACCCTAAACCTAACCCTAACCTGTACCATAAACCTAACACTAAACCTAAACCTAAACCTAACGTGTACCGTAACCCAAACCCTAACCCTAACTCTAACCCTAATCCTAACCTGTACCGTAAACCTAACCCTAACACTAAAACTAACACTAACCCTAACTTGTACTGTACCCTAACCCTAACCTTAAACCTACGCTGTACCATAACCCTAACTCTAACTCTAACCCTAACCCTAAAATGTACTGTAACCCTAACCCTAACCCTAACCTCTATGACAAACCTAACACTAACCCTAACACTAACCCTAGTCCTAACCTGTTATCGTAACACTAACTCAAACCCTATGACTACCCAACCTGAAACCTAACCAGCACCATAACACTAAACGTAACTCTAAACCTAACCCTAACCCTAAACCTAAACTGTACTGTATCCCTCAACCTAACCCTAACCCTAACCCTAACCCTAAACTGTACCATAACCCTCAACCTAACCCTAACCCTAACCCTCACCCTCACCCTAACCCTAAACTGTACCGTAACCCTAACCCTAACCCTAAACCTAACCCTAACCCTTACCTGTACCGTAAACCTAAGCCTAACCCTAACCCTACCAGTAACACTACCCACACCTGTATGGCAACCTTAACCCTAACCCTCACCGTAACCCTTACCTGTCCCGGAACACTAACCCTAACCCTAAGCCTAAACTGTAGCATAACCCTAACACTTAACCTAACCCTAACCTGTACCATAACCCTACCACTAACCCTAACACTAACCTGTACCGTAGCCCTAACCCTAATCCTATACCTAACCTGTACAATAACCCAAACCCTAACACTAACCCTAACCCTAACTTGTATCGTAAACCTAACCCTAAACCTAACCCTAACCCTAGCTCTAAACCTAACCTGTACCCTAACCCTAACCATAACCCTAAACTCTATGGCAAACGTCACCCTAACACTACCACTAAACCTAACCCTAACCTGTACCGTAACACTAAACCTAATCTTAACAATAATCCTAACAAAAAACTGTACCATAATCCAAAACCTCACCCTAACCCTAAACTGTACCGTAACACTAACCCTAAACCTAACCCTGAACCTAAACTCTACCCTAACCCTACCACTAACCCTAACGATAACATGTACTGTAACCCTAAACCTAACCCTAACCCTAGCACTAAACTGTACCATAACACTAACCTTAACACTAACCCTAAACCCTAACCCTAACCTGTACCGTAACCCTAACCCTAAACTGTACCGTAACACTAACCCTAACCTTAACCCTAACTCTAAACATAACCTGTACCCTAACAATAAACCTAACTCTAAACTCTGTGGCAAACCTAACCCTAACCCTAACAATCACCCTAACCCTAACCTGTACCGTGAATCTAAACCTAATCCTAACCCTATACCTAACCCTAAACTGTACCGTAAACCTAATCCTAACCCTGCCCCTAACACTAACCCTAACCTGTACCGTAACCCTCAACCTAACCCTAACACTCACCCTAAAGCTAACCTATACCATAACCCTAACCCTAACCCTAACCTGTCTGTAACCCTAACCCTAACCCTAATGCTAACCTGTACCGTAACTCTAACCCTAAACCTAAGCCTAGCCTGTACCGCAACCCTAACCCTAACCATAACCATAACCCTAACCTTGACAGTAACCCTAAACCTAACCCTAACCCTAACCTGTACGGCAACCCTAACCCTAACCCTAAACCCAACACTGACCTTAACCTGTATGGTAACCCTAACACTAACCCTAACCTAAACCTAAACCTAAACTTAACTTGTACCGTAACCCTAAACCAAAACTAACCGTAAACTGTACCGTAACCTTCACCCAAAACCTAACCATAACCTGTACCGTAAACCTAGCCCTAACACTAAACCTTAATTTTTGAAATCTCAATCTAAACTCTAATTCTAACTCTGTAATGGAAAATCTAACTCTAACCCTAAACGTAAATTCATGTTTGTACTCATAAACCGTCACCGTAACCCTAACCCTAACCTAACCCTAACCTGTACCGCAAGCCTAACCTAACCCTAACCTCACTCAACTCACAGTAACCCTAAACCTAACCCTAACCTGTACCTCAACCCTATCCCTAACCCTAACCCAAACTCTACTGAAACCTAACCCTAACCCTAACCTGTACCGTAACCCTACCACTAACACTAAACCTAACCTGTACTGTAACCCCAACCCTAACCTAACCCCAACACTAACACTAACACTAACCTGTACCGTAACCCTAACACTCAACACTAACCCTAAACCTATCCCTGACTTGTACCGTAAACCTAACCCTAATCCTAAAACTAACCCTAACCTGTACCGTAATCCTAACCCTAACCCTAATCCTACCCGTAACCCTAACCGACAACTGTAACGTTAAGCTAACCGTAACCCTAACCCAAACCCTAACCATAACCGTAACCCTTCCTTGTACCGTAAAACTAACCCTAAACCTAAACCTAACCTGTAACGTAACCGTAACCGTAACCATAACCCTAACCAATACTGTAACCCTAACACTACCCTAACCCAAAGCAGTACCGAAACCCTAACCCTAACCATAAACCTAACCTATACCGTAACCCTAACACTAACCCTAAACTGTATCGAAACCCAATCCCTAAACCCAACCGTAACTTGTACCTTACCCTAACACTAAACTTAACCCTAACCCTAACTCTAACCCTAACCTGTACCATAACACTAACCATAATACTAACCCTAACCCTAACTTGTACCGTAACCCTAAACCTAACACTACACTGTACCCTAACCCTAACCTGTACCCTAACCCTTGCCCTAACCTCTATGGCAAACCTAACCCTAACCCTAAACCTAACCAAAACCCTAACCTGTATCGTAACAATAACACTAACCATAACACTACACTTAACCCTTAACCTAACCTGTACCATAACCCTAAACCTAACCCTACACTAAAACTAACCCTTACCTGTATTGTAACCCTGAACCAAAACCGAATCCTAACCCTAAACCTAACCATCACCCTAACCTGTACCGTAACCCTAACCCTAACCCTAACCCTACCAGTAACACTAACCCACACATGTATGGCAACCCTAACCCTAACCCTAAACCTATCCCTAAACCTAACCGTAACCCTTACCTTTCCGGTAACAATAATCCTAAACCTAAACCTAACCTGTTCCGTAACCCTAACCCTAACCCTTACCCTAACCCTAAACTGTACAATAACCCTACCCCTAACCCTAACCCTAACCTGTACCGTAACTCTAAACTTAACCCAAACCCTTACCCTAACCCTATTCCTAACCTGTACTGTAACCCTAACCCTAACACTAACCCTAACCCTAACTTGTATCATAAACCTAACCCTAAACCTAACCTTAACCCTAGATATAAACCTAACCTGTACCCTAACCCTAACCATAACCCTAAACTCTATGGCAAACCTACACTTAACCGTAACACTAAAACCCTAACCTAACCTAACTTGTAACGTAACCCTAACCTAAACCTAACCCTAACCTAACCATAACCTGTACCATAACCCTAACCCTAACCCTAACCTGTTCTGTAACCCTACCACTAACCCTAAACCTAACCTTTACTGTAACCGAAACCTAAACCCTAAACCTAACACTAACCTGTTCCGTAACGCTAACCCTAACACTAACCCTAACCCTAACCCTAACTTGTACCGTGACCCTAACCCTAACCCTAAACCTAATCGTAACCATAGCTCTAAACCTAACCTGTACCCTCACCCTAAACATAACCCTAAACTCTATGGCAAACCGAACCGTAACCCTAACAATAACCCAAACCCTAACCCTAACTTGTACCGTAAACCTAACCTAACCCTAACCTAAAACCTAACCCTAACGTGTACCGTAAACCTAACCCTAACCCTAACACTAACCTCTACCGTAACCCTGACCCTAAACCTAACCCTAACCTGTACCGAATCCCTACACGTAAACCTAAACCTAACCTGTTCCGTAACACAACCACTAACCCTAAACCTAACCTGTACTGTAAACCTAACCCTAAACCTAAACCTAACACTAACCTGTACCGTAACCCTAACCCTAACACTAACCCTAACCCTAACTTGTAACGTAACCCTAACCCTAATCCTAACCCTAACCTGTACCGTAACCCTAACACTAACCCTATACCTAATACTAACCTGTACCGTGACCGTAACCCTAACCCTAACCTGTACCGCAACCGTAACCCT
Source organism: Otocyon megalotis megalotis (assembly GCA_017311455.1). Classification (NCBI taxonomy): domain Eukaryota; kingdom Metazoa; phylum Chordata; class Mammalia; order Carnivora; family Canidae; genus Otocyon; species Otocyon megalotis. The sequence continues at coordinate 28,016 of JAEUCK010000915.1, read as the reverse complement.
AACCCTATCCTGTATGGTAATGCTAACCCTAACCCTAAGCGTACCCTATACCGCAACCCTAAACCTAACCCTAAGCCTAAACCCAACCCTGACCCTAACCTGTACGGTAAACCTAACACTAAACTTAACCCTAACCCTAAACCTAACTTGTACCGTAACACTACCCTAACCCTAACCCTAAACCTAACCCTAACCTGTACCGTAACTCTACCACTAACCCTAAACCTAACCTGTACTGTAACCCTAACCCTAACCCTAAACCTAACACTAACCTGTACCATAACCCTAACCCTAAGCCTAACACTAACCTGTACCGTAAACCTGACCCTTAACCTAACCCTACACTGTACCGTAACCCTAACCCTAAACTGTACCGTAACACTAACCCTAACCTTAACCCTAACTCTAAACATAACCTGTACCCTAACACTAAACCTAACTCTAAACTCTGTGGCAAACCTAACCCTACCCCTAACAATAACCCTAACCCTAACCTGTACCGTGAATCTAAACCTAAACCTAACCCTATACCTAACCCTAAACTGTACCGTAAACCTAACCCTAACCCTGCCCCTAACACTAACCCTAACCTGTACCGTAACCCTCAACCTAACTCTAACACTCACCCTAAAGCTAACCTATACCGTAACCCTAACCCTAACCCTAACCTGTCTGTAACCCTAACCCTAACCCTAATGCTAACCTGTACCGTAACCCTAACCCTAAACCTAAGCCTAGCCTGTACCGCAACCCTAACCCTAACCATAACCATAACCCTAACATTGACAGTAACCCTAAACCTAACCCTAACCCTAACCTGTACCGCAACCCTAACCCTAACCCTAAACCCAACACTGACCTTAACCTGTATGGTAACCCTAACACTAACCCTAACCTAAACCTAAACCTAAACTTAACTTGTACCGTAACCCTAAACCAAAACTAACCGTAACCTGTACCGTAACCTTCACCCAAAACCTAACCATAACCTGTACCGTAAACCTAGCCCTAACACTAACCCTAACCTCTTCTGAAACCCTAACCCTAACCCTAATCCTAGCCTGTACAGTAACCCTAACCCTAACCCTAAACGTAACCATACCTGTACCATAACCGTAACCGTAACCCTAACCCTAACCTTAACCCTAACCTGTACCGCAAGCCTAACCTTAACCCTAACCCTAGCCCTAACCTTTACAGTAACCCTAACCCTAACCCTAATCTGTACCTCAACCCTATCCCTAACACTAACCCAAACCTCTACTGAAACCTAACCCTAACCCTAACCTGTACCGTAACCCTACCACTAACACTAAACCTAACCTGTACTGTAACCCTAACCCTAACCCTAACACTAACCTGTACCATAACACTAAAACTAACCCTAAACCTAACCTGTTCTGTAACCCTAACCCTAACCCTAACCCTAACCCTAACCCTAACCCTAACACTAACCTGTACCGTAACCCTAACACTAACACTAACCCTAAACCTATCCCTGACTTGTACCGTAAACCTAACCCTAATCCTAAAACTAACCCTACCCTGTACCATAACCCTAACCTTGATCCTAAACTTACCCTTAACCCTAACCCACAACTGTACCGCAAACTTAGTCGTAACCCTAACCCTAACCCTAATCCTACCCGTAACCCTAACCGACAACTGTACCGTTAACCTAACCGTAACCCTAACCCAAACCCTAACCATAACCGTAACCCTTCCTTGTACCGTATAACTAACTCTAAACCTAAACCTAATCTGTAACGTAACCCTAACCGTAACCATAACCCTAACCAATACTGTAACCCTAACACTACCCTAACCCAAAGCTGTACCGAAACCCTAACCCTAACCATAATCCTAACCTATACCGTAACCCTAACACTAACCCTAACCTGTATCGAAACCCAATCCCTAACCCCAACCGTAACTTGTACCTTACCCTAACACTAAACTTAACCCTAACCCTAACTCTAACCATAACCTGTACCATAACACTAACCCTAATACTAAACCTAACCCTAACTTGTACCGTAACCCTAAAGCTAACACTACACTGTACCCTAACCCTAACCTGTACCCTAGCCCTTGCCCTAACCTCTATGGCAAACCTAACCCTAACCCTAACCCTAACCCTAACCCTAACCCTAACCTGTATCGTAACAATAACACTAACCATAACACTACCCTTAACCCTTAACCTAACCTGTACCATAACCCTAAACCTAACCCTACCCTAAAACTAACCCTTATTTGTATCGTAACCCTGAACCAAAACCGAATCCTAACCCTAACCCTAACCATCACCCTAACCTGTACCGTAACCCTAAACCTAACCCTAACCCTACCAGAAACACTAACCCACACATGTACGGCAACCCTAACCCTAAGCCTAAACCTATCCCTAACCCTAACCGTAACCCTTACCTTTCCGGTAACACTAATCCTAAACCTAAACCTAACCTGTTCCGTAACCCTAACCCTAACCCTTACCTAACCCTAAATTGTACAATAACCCTACCCCTAACCTTAACCCTAACCTGTACCGTAACTCTAACCCTAACCCAAACCCTTACCCTAACCCTATCCCTAACCTGTACTGCAACCCTAACCCTAACACTAACCCTAACCCTAACTTGTATCATAAACCTAACCCTAAACCTAACCCTAACCCTAGCTCTAAACCTAACCTGTACCCTAACCCTAACCATAACCCTAACCTCTATGGCAAACCTAAACTTAACCGTAACACTAACCCTAACCCTAACCCTAACTTGTACCGTAACCCTAACCTAAACCTAACCCTAACCTAACCATAACCTGTACCATAACCCTAACCCTAACCCTAACCTGTTCTGTAACCCTACCACTAACCCTAAACCTAACCTTTACTGTAACCCAAACCTAAACCCTAAACCTAACACTAACCTGTTCCGTAACGCTAACCCTAACACTAACCCTAACCCTAACCCTAACTTGTACCGTGACCCTAACCCTAACCCTAAACCTAATCGTAACCATAGCTCTAAACCTAACCTGTACCCTCACCCTAAACATAACCCTAAACTCTATGGCAAACCGAACCGTAACCCTAACAATAACCCAAACCCTAACCCTAACTTGTACCGTAAACCTAACCTAACCCTAACCTAAAACCTAACCCTAAACTGTACCGTAAACCTAACCCTAACCCTAACACTAACCTCTACCGTAACCCTAACCCTAAACCTAACCCTAACCTGTACCGAATCCCTACACGTAAACCTAAACCTAACCTGTTCCGTAACACAACCCCTAACCCTAAACCTAACCTGTACTGTAAACCTAACCCTAAACTTAAACCTAACACTAACCTGTACCGTAACCCTAACCCTAACACTAACCCTAACCCTAACTTGTAACGTAACCCTAACCCTAACCCTAACCCTAACCTGTACCGTAACCCTAACACTAACCCTATACCTAATACTAACCTGTACCGTGACCGTAACCCTAACCCTAACCTGTACCGCAACCGTAACCCTAACCCTATCCTGTATGGTAATGCTAACGCTAACCCTAAGCGTACCCTATAATGCAACCCTAAACCTAACCCTAAGCCTAAACCCAACCCTGACCCTAACCTGTACGGTAAACCTAACACTAAACTTAACCCTAACCCTAAACCTAACTTGTACCGTAACACTACCCTAACCTTAACCCTAAACCTAACCCTAACCTGTACCGTAACTCTACCACTAACCCTAAACCTAACCTGTACTGTAACCCTAACCCTAACCCTAAACCTAACACTAACCTGTACCATAACCCTAACCCTAAGCCTAACACTAACCTGTACCGTAAACCTGACCCTTAACCTAACCCTACGCTGTACCGTAACCATAACCCTAAACTGTACCGTAACACTAACCCTAACCTTAACCCTAACTCTAAACATAACCTGTACACTAACACTAAACCTAACTCTAAACTCTGTGGCAAACCTAACCCTAACCCTAACAATAACCCTAACCCTAACCTGTACTGTGAATCTAAACCTAAACCTAACCCTATACCTAACCCTCAACTGTACCGTAAACCTAACCCTAACCCTGCCCCTAACACTACCCCTAACCTGTACCGTAACCCTCAACCTAAACCTAACACTCACCCTAAAGATAACCTATACCGTAACCCTAACCCTAACCCTAACCTGTCTGTAACCATAACCCTAACTCTAATGCTAACCTGTACCGTGAACCTAACCCTAAAACTAAGCCTAGCCTGTACCGCAACCCTAAACCTAAACATAACCATAACCCTAACCTTGACAGTAACCCTAAACCTAACCCTAATCCTAACCTGTACCGCAACCCTAACCCTAACCCTAACCCCAACACTGACCTTAACCTGTATGGTAACCCTAACACTAACCCTAACCTAAACCTAAAAATAAACTTAACTTGTACCGTAACCCTAAACCAAAACTAACACTAACTTGTACCGTAACCCTAACCCAAAACCTAACCATAACCTGTACCGTAAACCTAGCCCTAACACTAACCCTAACCTCTTCTGAAACCCTAAACCTAACCCTAATCCTAACCTGTACGGTAACCCTAACCCTAACCCTAAACGTACCATACCTGTACCATAACCGTAACCGTAACCGTACCCCTAACCCTAACCCTAACCCTAACCCTAACCCTAAACTAAACAGTACCGTAAACATAACCCTAACCCTAAAACTAAACCTAACCTGTACTGTAACTCAAACCCTAACCCTAACCTGTACAGTAACCATAGCCCTAACCCTAACACTAACCTGAACCGAAACCCTAACCCTAACCCTAAGCCTAACCTGTACCGTAACCCTACTACTAACGCTAACACTAACCCTAACCCTAACCCTAACCTGTACCGAAAACGTGACCCTAACACTAACACTAACCCTAACCCTAACTTATACTGTAACCCTAACCATAATCCTAACCCAACCCTGTAACGTAATCCTACCCTAACCCTAACCCTAACCTGTACCGTAACCCTAACCGTAATCCTAAACCCAACCCTAAGCCTAACCCTAACCACTACCGTAACGCTAAACCTATCCCTAACCCTAACCCGAACCTTAACCCTAACCCTAACCCTAATGCTAACCCTAACCCTAACCCTAACCCGTACCTGTACCGTAACCATACCACTAAACGTAACCCTAACCTGTACCGTAACCCTAACCCTAAACCTAACCGTAACCCTAACCCTAACACTAACACTAACCGTAACCCTTAACTGTATGGGAACACTTACCCTAACCCTAAATCTAACCTGTACCATAACCCTAAACCTAACCCTAACCATAACTTCTACTGTAACCCTAACACTAACCCTAACCCTAAACTGTACCGAAATCCTAAGCCTAACCCTTACCCTACCCTGTACCGTAACCCTAACGCTAACCATAACCTGTACCGTTACCCTAACCATAAAGTTAACCCTTAGTATAAACCTAACCTGTACCTAACCCTAACCCTAACCTTAACCTCTATGGCAAACCTAACGCTAACTTTAACACTAACCCTAACCCTATTCTGTACTGTAACACTAACCCTAACCCTAAACCTAAACCTACCCTAAACCTAAACTGTACCGTAAGCCTAACCCTAACACTAACCCTAACCCTAACTTGTATCCTAAACCTAACACTAAGCCAAACCATAACCCTAACCTGTACCGTAACCCTAACCCTAACCCTAACCTGTACCGTAACACTAACCCTAACCCTAACTCTAACCCTAACCCTAACCAGTATGGTAACCCTAAACCTAAACCTAACCCTAACCTGTACCGCAACCCTAACCCTAACCCTAACCCTAACCCTAACGCTAACCCTATATTGTACCGTAACCCTAACATTAAACCTAACCCTATCCTGAACCGTAACCCTAAACTTAACCCTAACCTTACCTGTAAACCTAAACCACAACTATACCGCAGCACTAACCTTAACCCTAACCGTTACCCTAACCCTAACTGTAACCCTTACCTGTACCATAACACTGACCCTAAAACTAAACGTAACCTGCACCGTAACCCTAACCCTAACCCTAAACCTTAAACTACCTGTACTGTAACACTAAGAGTAACCCTAACCCTAACCTGTAACGAAACCCTAAACCTAACACTAAACCTACCCTGTACCGTAACCCTAACCCTAACCCTAAACTGTATTGTAACCATAACCCCAACCTTAACCCTAAATATAAACCTAAACTGTACCCTAACCCTAACCTAAATCTAAAATCTATGGCAAACCTAACCCTAACCCTAACAGTGACCCTAACCCTAACAATAACCCTAACCCTGACCCTAACTTGAACCATAACCCTAACCATAATCCTAACCCTACCCGGTACCGTAACCGTAACCCTACACACTAACCCTAACCCTAACTTGTACCATAACCCTAACCCTAACCCTAGCCCTAACCAGTACCATAACCCTAACCCTAACCCTAACTCTAAACCTAACCTGTACCCTAAACCTAACACTAGCCCTAATGTGAACCGTACCCCTAACACTAAGCCTAACCCTAACCCTAACCTGTACAGTAACCCTAACCCTAACCCACATCCTACGCTGTACCATAACCCTAACCCTAACCTAACCATACCCGTAACTCTAACCCACACTTGTACGGTAACCCTAACCCTAACACTAACCCTAACTTGTACCGCAACCCTAACGTCACACTAACCCTAAACTAACCCTAAACTGTATGGTAACCCTAAACCTAATGCTAACCCTAACCTGTACTGCAATACTAATCCTAACACAAAACCTAATCCTAACCTGTCCGGTAACCCTCCTCCTAACCCTAACTCTTAACTTTACCGTAACCCTAAACCTAACCCTAACTCTAACCCTGACCCTAACCTGTACGGTAACCCTAACACTATCCCTAACCCTTACCCTAACCCGAACCTGTACCGGAAACCTAAACCTAACCCTAAACCTAAACCTAACCCTAACCTGTACGGTAAGCCTAAACATAACCATAAAAGTAAGTTGTACCACATCCCTAACCCTAACCCTAACCCTAACCCTAAACCAAACTCTAACCCTAACCCGAACCTGTACGGTAACCCTAACTCTAACCCTAAACCTAACCCTAAGCCTAACCTGTACGGTAACCCTAACCCTAACCTAACCCTAAACCTAACCGGTAACGTAACCCTCACCCTAACCCTAAACCTAACTTGCATCGTAACCCTAACCCTACCCCTATCACTAACCATAACCCTAACTCTAAACTGTACCGGAAACCAAACCGTAACCCTAACCCTAACCTGTACCGTAACCCGAGCCCTAACCCTAACCCTAACCTGTACCGAAACCCTAACCCTAACCTTAACCCTAACCTGTACCATAACCCTAACTCTAACCCTAAAACTAACCATACCTGTACCGTAACCGTAACCCTAACCATAACCCTAACCTAAACCTAACCTGTACCAAACCCTAACCCTAACACTAACCATAATGCTAACCTGTTCCGTAAACCTAACCCTAACCCTAACCTGGAAGGCACCCCAAAACCTAACCCAACCCTAAACTGTATGGTAACCCTAACCTTAACCCTAACCCTAACCTGTACGGCAAACCTAACCCTAACACTAAACCTAACCCTAACCTGTACGATAACCCTAACCCTAAACCTAACCCTAACCTGTACCATAAACCTAACACTAAACCTAAACCTAACGTGTACCGTAACCCAAACCCTAACCCTAACTCTAACCCTAACCCTAACCTGTACCGTAAACCTAACCCTAACACTAAAACTAACACTAACCCTAACTTGTACTGTACCCTAACCCTAACCTTAAACCTACGCTGTACCATAACCCTAACTCTAACTCTAACCCTAACCCTAAAATGTACTGTAACCCTAACCCTAACCCTAACCTCTATGAAAAACCTAACACTAACCCTAACACTAACCCTAGTCCTAACGTGTTATCGTAACACTAACTCAAACCCTATGACTACCCAACCTGAAACCTAACCAGCACCATAACACTAAACGTAACTCTAAACCTAACCCTAACCCTAAACCTAAACTGTACTGTATCCCTCAACCTAACCCTAACCCTAACCCTAACCCTAAACTGTACCATAACCCTCAACCTAACCCTAACCCTAACCCTAACCCTAAACTGTACCGTAACCCTAACCCTAACCCTAAACCTAACCCTAACCCTAACCTGTACCGTAAACCTAAGCCTAACCCTAACCCTTGCAGTAACACTACCCACACCTGTATGGCAACCTTAACCCTAACCCTCACCGTAACCCTTACCTGTCCCGGAACACTAACCCTAACCCTAAGCCTAAACTGTAGCATAACCCTAACACTTAACCTAACCCTAACCTGTACCATAACCCTACCACTAACCCTAACCCTAACCTGTACCGTAGCCCTAACCCTAATCCTATACCTAACCTGTACAATAACCCAAACCCTAACACTAACCCTAACCCTAACTTGTATCATAAACCTAACCCTAAACCTAACCCTAACCCTAGCTCTAAACCTAACCTGTACCCTAACCCTAACCATAACCCTAAACTCTATGGCAAACGTCACCCTAACCCTACCACTAATCCTAACCCTAACCTGTACCGTAACACTAACCCTAATCTTAACAATAATCCTAACAGGGATCCCTGGGTGGCGCAGCGGTTTGGCGCCTGCCTTTGGCCCAGGGCGCGATCCTGGAGACCTGGGATCGAATCCCACGTCGGGCTCCCGGTGCATGGAGCCTGCTTCTCCCTCTGCCTGTGTCTCTGCCTGTCTCTTTCTCTCTGTATGACTATCATAAATAAAAAAAAAACAATAATCCTTACATAAAACTGTACCATAATCCAAAACCTCACCCTAACCCTAAACTGTACCGTAACACTAACCCTAAACCTAACCCTGAACCTAAACTCTACCCTAACCCTACCACTAACCCTAATGATAACATGTAGGGTAACCCTAAACCTAACCCTAACCCTAGCACTAAACTGTACCATAACACTAACCTTAACACTAACCCTAAACCCTAACCCTAACCCTAAACCTAAACCTACGCTATATCGTAACCCTAACCCTAACCTGTACCAAAACCCTAACCCTAACCCGAAAGCTAGCCTGTAAGGTAACCCTAAACCTAACACTAAATCTAACCATAAACTGTACCTTAAACCTAACCGTAAACCTAACCCTAACCCTAACCTGTACCATAACCCTAACCCTAACCCAACCCTAACCCTAATCCTAACCTGTACCTTACCCTTAAACCTAACTGTAACCCTAACCTTAACCTGTACAGCAACTGTAATCCTAACCCTAACCCTAACGCTAACCTCTACAGTAACCCTAAAACTAAACCTAACCCTAAGCTGTACCCTAAACCTAACCTAACCCTAACCCTAAATCATATACTAACCTGTACCATAACCCTACCCCTAAACCTAACCCTCACCTATACCGTAAACCTAACCCTAATCCTAACCCTAACCTGGACGGTAACAATAACCCTAACACTAACCCTAACAAGTATCGTAAACCTAACCCTAACCCTAGCTCTAAACCTAACCTCTACCCTAACCCTAACCATAACGCTGAACTCTGGCAAACCTAACCCAAACGCTAACACTAACGCTAACCCTAACTTTGACCCTAACCTGTAACGCAACCCTAACCCTAACTCTAACCCTAACCCTGAACATGAGCTCTACGGTAATCCTAACCCTAACCCTAACTGTAAACCTAACCCTATCCTATTCGGTAAGACTAACCCTAAACCTAACTTGTACCGTAACCCTAACCCTAACCCTAAACCTAACCCTAATGCTAACCTGTACCGTAACCGTAACCCTAACCCTAACCTGTACCGCAACCGTAACCCTAACCCTATCCTGTATGGTAATGCTAACCCTAACCCTAAGCGTACCATGTACCGCAACCCTAAACCTAACCCTAAGCCTAAACCCAACCCTGACCCTAACCTGTACGGTAAACCTAACGCTAAACTTAACCCTAAACCTAAACCTAACTCGTACCGTAACCCTAACCCTAACCCTAACCCTAACCTGTTCTGTAACCCTACCACTAACCCTATACCTAACCTTTACTGTAACCCAAACCCTAACCCTAAATCTAACACTAACCTGTTCCGTAACGCTAACCCTAACACTAACCCTAACCCTAACCCTAACTTGTACCGTGACCCTAACCCTAACCCTAAACCTAATCATAACCATAGCTCTAAACCTAACCTGTACCCTCACCCTAAACATAACCCTAAACTCTATGGCAAACCGAACCGTAACCCTAACAATAACCCAAACCCTAACCCTAACTTGTACCGTAAACCTAACCTAACCCTAACCTAAAACCTAACCCTAACCTGTACCGTAAACCTAACCCTAACCCTAACACTAACCTCTACCGTAACCCTGACCCTAAACCTAACCCTAACCTGTACCGAATCCCTACACGTAAACCTAAACCTAACCTGTTCCGTAACACAACCACTAACCCTAAACCTAACCTGTACTGTAAACCTAACCCTAAACCTAAACCTAACACTAACCTGTACCGTAACCCTAACCCTAACGCTAACCCTAACCCTAACTTGTAACGTAACCCTAACCCTAACCCTAACCCTAACCTGTACCGTAACCCTAACACTAACCCTATACCTAATACATAACCTGTACCCTAACACTAAACCTAACTCTAAACTCTGTGGAAAACCTAACCCTAACCCTAACAATAACCCTAACCCTAACCTGTACCGTGAATCTAAACCTAAACCTAACCCTATACCTAACCCTAAACAGTACCGTAAACCTAACCCTAACCCTGCCCCTATCACTAACCCTAACCTGTACCGTAACCCTCAACCTAACCCTAACACTCACCCTAAAGATAACCTATACCGTAACCCTAACCCTAACCCTAACCTGTCTATAACCCTAATCCTAACCCTAATGCTAACCTGTACCGTAAACCTAACCCTAAAACTAAGCCTAGCCTGTACCGCAACCCTAACCATAACCATAACCATAACCATAACCCTAACCTTTACAGTAACCCTAAACCTAACCCTAATCCTAACCTGTACCGCAACTCTAACCCTAACCCTAACCCCAACACTGACCTTAACCTGTATGGTAACCCTAACACTAACCCTAACCTAAACCTAAACCTAAACTTAACTTGTACCGTAACCCTAAACCAAAACTAACCCTAACCTGTACCGTAACCCTCACCCAAAACCTAACCATAACCTGTACCGTAAACCTAGCCCTAACACTAACCCTAACCTCTTCTGAAACCCTAACCCTAACCCTAATCCTAACCTGTACGGTAACCCTAACCCTAACCCTAAACGTAACCATACCTGTAACATAACCGTAACCGTAACCCTAACCCTAACCTTAACCCTAACCGCAAGCCTAACCTTAACCCTAACCCTAACCCTAACCTTTACAGTAACCCTAAACCTAACCCTAACCTGTACCTCAACCCTATCCCTAACCATAACCCAAACCTCTACTGAAACCTAACCCTAACCCTAACCTGTACCGTAACCCTACCACTAACAGTAAACCTAACCTGTACCGTAACCCTAACCCTAACCCTAACACTAACCTGTACCATAACACTAAAACTAACCCTAAACCTAACCTGTACTGTAACCCTAACCCTAACCCTAACCCTAACCCTAACCCTAACCCTAACACTAACACTAACCTGTACCGTAACCCTAACACTAACACTAAACCTATCCCTGACTTGTACCGTAAACCTAACCCTAATCCTAAAACTAACCCTACCCTGTACCATAACCCTAACCCTGATCCTAAACTTACCCTTAACCCTAACCCACAACTGTACCGCAAACTTAGCCGTAATCCTAACCCTAACCCTAATCCTACCCGTAACCCTAACCGACAACTGTAACGTTAAGCTAACCGTAACCCTAACCCAAACCCTAACCATAACCGTAACCCTTCCTTGTACCGTAAAACTAACCCTAAACCTAAACCTAACCTGTAACGTAACCGTAACCGTAACCATAACCCTAACCAATACTGTAACCCTAACACTACCCTAACCCAAAGCAGTACCGAAACCCTAACCCTAACCATAAACCTAACCTATACCGTAACCCTAACACTAACCCTAAACTGTATCGAAACCCAATCCCTAAACCCAACCGTAACTTGTACCTTACCCTAACACTAAACTTAACCCTAACCCTAACTCTAACCCTAACCTGTACCATAACACTAACCATAATACTAACCCTAACCCTAACTTGTACCGTAACCCTAAACCTAACACTACACTGTACCCTAACCCTAACCTGTACCCTAACCCTTGCCCTAACCTCTATGGCAAACCTAACCCTAACCCTAAACCTAACCAAAACCCTAACCTGTATCGTAACAATAACACTAACCATAACACTACACTTAACCCTTAACCTAACCTGTACCATAACCCTAAACCTAACCCTACACTAAAACTAACCCTTACCTGTATTGTAACCCTGAACCAAAACCGAATCCTAACCCTAAACCTAACCATCACCCTAACCTGTACCGTAACCCTAACCCTAACCCTAACCCTACCAGTAACACTAACCCACACATGTATGGCAACCCTAACCCTAACCCTAAACCTATCCCTAAACCTAACCGTAACCCTTACCTTTCCGGTAACAATAATCCTAAACCTAAACCTAACCTGTTCCGTAACCCTAACCCTAACCCTTACCCTAACCCTAAACTGTACAATAACCCTACCCCTAACCCTAACCCTAACCTGTACCGTAACTCTAAACTTAACCCAAACCCTTACCCTAACCCTATTCCTAACCTGTACTGTAACCCTAACCCTAACACTAACCCTAACCCTAACTTGTATCATAAACCTAACCCTAAACCTAACCTTAACCCTAGATATAAACCTAACCTGTACCCTAACCCTAACCATAACCCTAAACTCTATGGCAAACCTACACTTAACCGTAACACTAACCCTAACCCTAACCCTAACCCTAACTTGTACCGTAACCCTAACCTAAACCTAACCATAACCTGTACCGTAACCCTAACCCTAACCCTAACCTGTTCTGTAACCCTACCACTAACCCTAAAACTAACCTTTACTGTAACCCAAACCCTAACCCTAAACATAACACTAACCTGTTCCTTAACGCTAACCATAACACTAACCCTAACCCTAACCCTAAATTGTACCGTGACCCTAACCCTAACCCTAACCCTAAACCTAATCGTAACCATAGCTCTAAACCTAACCTGTACCCTCACCCTAAACATAACCCTAAACTCTATGGCAAACCGAACCGTAACCCTAAAAATAACCCAAACCCTAACCCTAATTTGTACCGTAAACCTAACCTAACCCTAACCTAAAACCTAACCCTAACCTGTACCGTAAACCTAACCCTAACCCTAACACTAACCTCTACCGTAACACTGACCCTAAACCTAACCCTAACCTGTACCGAAACCCTACACGTAACCCTAAACCTAACCTGTTCCATAACACAACCACTAACCCTAAACCTAACCTGTATTGTAAACCTAACCCTAAACCTAAACCTAACACTAACCTGTACCGTAACCCTAACCCTAACACTAACCCTAACCCTAACTTGTAACGTAACCCTAACCCTAATCCTAACCCTAACCTGTACCGTAACGCTAACACTAACCCTATACCTAATACTAACCTGTACCGTACCCGTAACCCTAACCCTAACCTGTACCGCAACCGTAACCCTAACCCTATCCTGTATGGTAATGCTAACGCTAACCCTAAGCGTACCCTATAATGCAACCCTAAACCTAACCCTAAGCCTAAACCCAACCCTGACCCTAACCTGTACGGTAAACCTAACACTAAACTTAACCCTAACCCTAAACCTAACTTGTACCGTAACACTACCCTAACCTTAACCCTAAACCTAACCCTAACCTGTACCGTAACTCTACCACTAACCCTAAACCTAACCTGTACTGTAACCCTAACCCTAACCCTAAACCTAACACTAACCTGTACCATAACCCTAACCCTAAGCCTAACACTAACCTGTACCGTAAACCTGACCCTAAACCTACCCCTACACTGTACCGTAACCCTAACCCTAAACTGTAACGTAACACTAACCCTAAACTTAACCCTAACTCTAAACATAACCTGTACCCTAACACTAAACCTAACTCTAAATTCTGTGGCAAACCTAACCCTAACCCTAACAATAACCCTAACCCTAACCTGTACCGAGAATCTAAACCTAAACCTAACCCTATACCTAACCCTAAACTACCGTAAACCTAACCCTAACCCTGCCCCTAACACTAACTCTAAGCTGTACCGTAACCCTCAACCTAACCCTAACACTCACCCTAAAGCTAACCTATACCGTAACCCTAACCCTAACCCTAACCTGTCTGTAACCCTAACCCTAACCCTAATGCTAACCTGTACTGTAAACCTAACCCTAAACCTAAGCCTAGCCTGTACCGCAACCCTAACCCTAACCATATCCATAACCCTAACCTTTACAGTAACCCTAAACCTAACCCTAATCCTAACCTGTACCGCAACCCTAACCCTAACCCTAACCCCAACACTGACCTTAACCTGTATGGTAACACTAACACTAACCCTAACCTAAACCTAAACCTAAACTTAACTTGTACCGTAACCCTAAACCAAAACTAACCCTAACCTGTACCGTAACCCTCACCCAAAACCTAACCATAACCTGTACCGTAAACCTAGCCCTAACACTAACCCTAACCTCTTCTGAAACCCTAACCCTAACCCTAATCCTAGCCTGTACAGTAACCCTAACCCTAACCCTAAACGTAACCATACCTGTACCATAACCGTAACCGTAACCCTAACCCTAACCTTAACCCTAACCTGTACCGCAAGCCTAACCTTAACCCTAACCCTAGCCCTAACCTTTACAGTAACCCTAACCCTAACCCTAATCTGTACCTCAACCCTATCCCTAACACTAACCCAAACCTCTACTGAAACCTAACCCTAACCCTAACCTGTACCGTAACCCTACCACTAAACCCAAACCTAACCTGTACTGTAACCCTAACCCTAACCCTAACACTAACCGGTACCATAACACTAAAACTAACCCTAAACCTAACCTGTATTGTAACCCTAACCCTAACCCTAACCCTAACACTAACACTAACCTGTACCGTAACCCTAACACTAACACTAACCCTAAACCTATCCCTGACTTGTACCGTAAACCTAACCGTAATCCTAAAACTAACCCTACCCTGTACCATAACCCTAACCCTGACCCTAAACTTACCCTTAACCCTAACCCACAACTGTACCGCAAACTTAGCCGTAACCCTAACCCTAACCCTAATCCTACCCGTAACCCTAACCGACAACTGTACCGTTAACCTAACCGTAACCCTAACCCAAACCCTAACCATAACTTTAACCCTTCCCTGTACCGTAAAACTAACCCTAAACCTAAACCTAATCTGTAACGTAACCCTAAACGTAACCATAATCCTAACCAATACTGTAACCCTAACACTACCCTAACCCAAAGCTGTACCGAAACCCTAACCCTAACCATAATCCTAACCTATACCGTAACCCTAACACTAACCCTAACCTGTATCGAAACCCAACCCTAACCCCAACCGTAACTTGTACCTTACCCTAACACTAAACTTAACCCTAACCCTAACTCTAACCCTAACCTGTACCATAACACTAACCCTAATACTAACCCTAACCCTAACCTGTACCCTAGCCCTTGCCCTAACCTCTATGACAAACCTAACCCTAACCCTAACCCTAATACTAACCCTAACCCTGACCCTAACCTGTATCGTAACAATAACACTAACCATAACACTACCCTTAACCCTTAACCTAACCTGTACCATGACCCTAAACCTAACCCTAACCCTAAAACAATCCCTTACCTGTATCGTAACCCTGAACCAAAACCGAATCCTAACCCTAACCCTAACCATCACCCTAACCTGTACAGTAACCCAAACCCTAACCCTACCCCTACCAGTAACACTAACCCACACATGTACAGCAACCCTAACCCTAAACCTAAAACTATCCCGAACCCTAACCGTAACCCTTACCTTTCCGGTAACACTAATCCTAAACCTAAACCTAACCTGTTCCGTAACCCTAACCCTAACCCTTACCCTAACCCTAACCTGTACAATAACCCTACCCCTAACCCTAACACTAACCTGTACCGTAACCCTAACCCTAACCCAAACGCTATCCCTAACCCTATCCCTAACCTGTACTGTAACCCTAACCCTAACACTAACCCTAAACCTAACTAGTGTCATAAACCTAACCCTAACCCTAACCCTAACCCTAGCTCTAAACCTAACCTGTACCCTAACCCTAACCATAACCCTAAACTCTATGGCAAACCTAAACTTAACCGTAACCCACCCTAACCCTAACCCTAACCCTAACTTGTACCATAACCCTAACCTAAACCTAACCCTAAACCTAACCATAACCTGTACCGTAACCCTAACCCCCTAACCCTAACCTGTTCTGTAACCCTACCACTAACCCTAAACCTAACCTTTACTGTAACCCAAACCCTAACCCTAAACCTAACACTAACCTGTTCCGTAACGCTAACCCTAACACTAACCCTAACCCTAACCCTAACTTGTACCGTGACCCTAACCCTAACCCTAACCCTAAACCTAATCATAACCATAGCTCTAAACCTAACCTGTACCCTCACCCTAAACATAACCCTAAACTCTATGGCAAACCGAACCGTAACCCTAACAATAACCCAAACCCTAACCCTAACTTGTACCGTAAACCTAACTTAACCCTAACCTAAAACCTAACCCTAACCTGTACCGCAAACCTAACCCTAACCCTAACACTAACCTCTACCGTAACCCTGACCCTAAACCTAACCCTAACCTGTACCGAATCCCTACACGTAACCCTAAACCTAACCTGTTCCGTAACACAACCACTACCGTAAACCTAACCTAACCCTAACCTAAAACCTAACCCTAACCTGTACCGTAAACCTAACTCTAACCCTAACACTAACCTCTACCGTAACCCTGACCCTAAACCTAACCCTAACCTGTACCGAATCCCTACACGTAACCCTAAACCTAACCTGTTCCGTAACACAACCACTAACCCTAAACCTAACCTGTCCTGTAACCCTAACCCTAAACCTAAACCTAACACTAACCTGTACCGTAACCCTAACCCTAACACTAACCCTAACCCTAACTTGTAACGTAACCCTAACCCTAATCCTAACCCTAACCTGTACCGTAACCCTAACACTAACCCTATACCTAATACTAACCTGTACCATAACTGTAACCCTAACCCTAACCCTAAACCTAAATGTAACCTGTACCACAACCCTAACCTTAACGCTCACCCTAACACTAACTTGTACAGTAACCCTAACCCTAACAGTAACCCTAACTTGTACCGTAACCCTAACGCTACCCTAACCCTAAACTTAACCCTAACCAGTACAGTAACTCTAAAACTAACCTAACCCTAACCTGTACTGCAAGACTAACCCTAACCGAAACCCTAACCCTAACCTGTACCATAACACTACTCCTAAACCTAACACTTACCTGTACCGTAACCCTAACCCTAAC
This sequence comes from Otocyon megalotis megalotis, assembly GCA_017311455.1. Lineage (NCBI taxonomy): Eukaryota > Metazoa > Chordata > Mammalia > Carnivora > Canidae > Otocyon > Otocyon megalotis. The sequence goes on along the minus strand of JAEUCK010000915.1, from coordinate 10,244 downwards.
CCTAACTCTAACCCTGACCCTAACCTGTATGGTAACCCTCGCACTAACCCTAACCCTACACTTAACCCTAACCTATACGGTAACCCTGACCCTAAACCTAACCCTAAACCTATCCGATACCGTAAACGTAACCCTGACCCTCTACCTAACCTTTACCGTAAACCTAACCCTACACCTAAACCTAACCCTAAACTGTACTGTAAACCTAAGCCTTACCCTAAACCGAACCCTAACCCTAACGTGTACCGCAACGCTAACCCTAACCCTCAACCTAACCCTAACCTGTACGGTAACCCTAAACATAACCCTAACACTAAGCTGCACCGCATCCCTAACCCTAACCCTAACCCTGACCTTAACCTGTACGGTAACCCTGACCCTAAACCTAACCCTAAACTTAACCGGTACCGTAAACCTAACCCTGACCCTATACCTAACCTTTCCCGTAAACCTAACCCTACGCCTAAACCTAACCCCAACCTGTACTGTAAACCTAAACCTAACCCTAAACCGAACCCTAACCCTAACGTGTACCGCAATGCTAACCCTAACCCTAAATCTAACCCTAACCTGTATGGTAACCCTAAATGTAACCCTAAAACTAAGCTGCACCGCATCCCTAACCCTAACCCTAACCCTAAACCTAACTCTAACCCGGACACTAACCTGTATGGTAACCCTAACTCTAACCCTAACCCTAACCCTAACCTGTACGGTAAACCTAACCTTAAACCTAACCCCAAACCTATCCGGTACCGTAACCCTAACCCTAACCCTAACCCTATACCTAACCTTTACCGTACCCAAACACTACACCTAAACCTTACACTAACCTGTACTGTAACTCTAAACCTAACCCTAAAACAAACCCTAACCCTAACCTGTACCGCAACACAAACCCTAACCCTAAACCTAACCTTAACAGTAACCTGGACCGTAAGACTAACCCTAACCCTAATCCTCACTTGTATCGTAAACCTAACCCAAACCTAACCCTAACACTACATTGTACCTTATCTCTAACCCTAACCCTAACCCTAGCTCTAAACCTAACCTGTACCCTAACCCTAACCATAACCCTAAACAATGGCAAACTTAACCCTAACACTAACACTAAAAGTAACACTTACCCTAACCCTAAAATGTACCGCAACCCTAAACCTAACCCTAACCTGTACCGTAACCCTAATCCTAATCCTATAGCTAACCATGACGTGTACCGTAACCCTAACCCTAACAGTAACACTAACATGTACCGTAACCCTAACACTACCCCTAAAACTAACCATAACCAGTACCATAAACCTAACCCTAAACCTAACCCAACACTAACCATAACCTCTACCGTAACCCTAAACCTAACGCTAACCCTAACCTGTACTGTAACCCTAACCCTAACCCTAACCCTACCAGTAACACTAGCCCACATCTGTACGGCAAACTTAACCCTAACGCTAAACGTAACACTTACCTGTCCCGTAACACTAACCCTAACCCTAAACCTAACCTCTACCATAACCCTAACCCTTACCCTAACCCTAACATGTACCATAACCCTACCACTAACCCTAACCTTCACCTGTACCGTAACCCTAACCCTAACACTAACCCTAACCCTAACTTGTATCGTAAACCTAACCCTAAACCTAACCCTAACCCTAGCTCTAAACCTAACCTGTACCCTAACCTTAACCATAACCCAAAACTCTATGGCAAACCTAAGCCAAACCCTAACACTAACCCTAACCCTAACCCTAACCCCAACTTGTACCGCAACACTAACCCTAACACTAACCCAAACGCTGACCATAAACTGTACGGTAACCCTAACCCTAAATTTAACCCTAACCCTAACCCTCACCTGTTCAGTAACCTAACCCAAAACCTAACCCTAAACCTAATATGTACCGTAACCCTAAACCTAACCGTAACCCTAACCCTAACGCTAACCCTAAAACTAACCATAACCTGTACCATAACCCTAACCCTAAACCTAAACCTACCCTAAACCTAACCTGTACCGTAACCCTATCCTAACCTTAACCCTAATGCTAACCTGTACCATAACGTATCCCTAACCCTAACCTGTAATTTTAATAACCCTAACACCTAACCCTTGACCTCTACGGTAACCCTAACCACCTAACCCTAATCCTAACCTGTACTGCAAACCTAACCCTAACACTAAGTCTAACCCCAAACCTGACCCTAACCTATACGGTAAACCTAACACTAACCCTAACCCTAACCCTAACATGGACCGTAAAGTAACCCTAACCCTAACCCTAAACCTAAACCTAACCTGTACAGTGTCCCTAACCCTAACCCTAAACCTAACCTGTAGGGTAACCATGACCCTAACCCCACCGGAACCTGTACCAAAACCCTAACCCTACCCTAACCCTAACCTGTACCGTAACCCTAACACTAACCCTAAAGCTAACCTGTTCTCTAAATCTAACTCCTACCCTAACCCTAACATTAACCTGTACCATAAAACTAACCCTAACCCTAACCCTAGCTCTAAACCTAACCTGTACCCTAACCCTAACCATAACCCTAAACAATGGCAAACTTAACCCTAACACTAACACTAAAAGTAACCCTTACCCTAACCCTAAACTGTACCGCAACCCTAAACCTATTCCTGACTTGTACCGTAACCCTAACCCTAATCCTAAAACTAACCCTACCCTGTACCGTAACCCTAATTCTAACCCTAAGCCTACCCGTAACCCTTACCCACAACTGTACCACAAACCTAACCGTAACCCTAACCCTAAACCTAACCCTAACCGTAACCCTTACCTGTACCGTAACACTAACCCTAACCTTAAAACTAAACTGTAACGTAACCCTAACTCTAGACCTAACCCTAACCTGTACTGTAACCCTAACACTAACCCTAACCGAAATCTGGACCGAAACCCTAACCCTAACCCTAAGCCTAACCTATACCGTTACCCTAACTCTAACCCTAAATTGTACCGTAACCCTATCCCTAACCCTAACCGTAGTTGTACCGTAACCCTAATGCTAACATACCATAACCCTAGCCCTAACCCTAACCTGTACCATAACACTAACCCTAAAATTAACCCTAACCCTAACTTGTACCGTAACCCTAAACCTAACCCTAACCCTATCCCTACACTTTACCCTAACCCTAACCTGTACCCTAACCCTAACCTCTAGGGCAAACCTAACCCTAACCCAAACCCTAACCCTAACCTGTAGTGTAACCCTCAACCTAACCCTAATCCTAACCCTAACCCTAACCCTCACCCTAACCTGTACCGTAACCCAAACCCTAAACCTAACCCTACCAGTAACACTAACCGACACCTGTACGGCTACCCTAACCCTAACCCTAACCCTAACCGTAACCATAACCCTAACGCTAACCCTAAAACTAAACATAACCTGTACCATAACCCTAACCCTAAACCTAAAACTAAACCTAACCCTAACCTGTACCGTAACACTAACCCTAACACTAACCCTAATGCTAACCTGTACCGTAACCGTAACCCTAACCCTAACCTGTACGACAACCCTAACCCTACCCCTAACCTGTATGGTAACGCTAACCCAAACGCTAACCTTAACCTGTACCGCAACCCAAAACCTAACCCTAAGCCTAAACCCAACCCTGACCCTAACCTGTACGGTAAACCTAACACTAACCCTAACCCTAACCCTAAACCTAACTTGTACCATAACACTAACCCTAACCCTAAACCTAAACCTAACCCTAACCTGTACTGTAACCCTAACCCTATCCTAGCCCGAACCTCTCCTGAAACCCTAACCCTAACCCTAACCTGTAACGTAACCCTACCACTAAACCTAAACCTAACCTCTACTGTAACCCTAACCCTAATCCTAACACTAACCTGTATCATAACCATAACACTAACCCTAAACCTAACCTGTAGTGTAACACTAACCCTAACACTAACACTAACACTAACCTGTACCATAACCCTAACACTAACACTAACCCTAACCTATCCCTAACTTGTACCGTAAACCTAACCCTAACCCTAAAACTAACCCTACGCTGTACCGTAACCCTAAGCCTAACCTTAACCCTAGCTCTAAAACTAACCTGTACCCTAACCCTAACCATAACCCTAAACTCTATGGCAAACGTCACCCTAACCCTACCACTAAACCTAACCCTAACCTGTACCGTAACACTAACCCTAATCCTAACAATAATCCTAACAATAAACTGTACCATAATCCAAAACCTCACCCTAACCCTAACCTGTACCGTAACACTAACCCTAAACCAAATCCTAAACCTAAACTCTACCCTAACCCTACCACTAACCCTAACGATAACATGTACTGTAACCCTAAACCTAACCTAACCCTAGCACTAAACTGTACCATAACACTAACTTTAACACTAACCCAAAACCCTAACCCTAACCCTAAACCTAAAACTACGCTATATCGTAACCCTAACCCTAACCTGTACCAAAACCCTAATCCTAACCCGAAAGCTAACCTGTACCGTAACCCTAAACGTAACCCTAAATCTAACCATAAACTGTACCTTAAACCTAACCATAACCTAACCCTAAACTGTACCGTAACCCTAACCCTAACCAAACCCTAACCCTAATCCTAACCTATACGTTACCCTTAAACCTAACCCTAACCCTAGCCCTAACCTGTACAGCAACTGTAATCCTAACCCTAACCCAAACCCTAACCTCTACGGTAACCCTAAAACTAAACCTAACCCTAAGCTGTACCGTAAACCTAACCCTAAACTAACCCTAACCCTAAACCTAACTCTGACCCTAAGCTGTACGGTAATCTGAACCCTAACCCTAACCCTAAACCATACCTGTACGGTAAACCTAACACTAACACTAACCCTAAACCTAACCGGTAATGTAACCCTAACCCTAAACCTAAACCTAAAACTAACCTGTACCGTAACCCTAACCCTAAACCTAACCCTACCCTGTAACGTAACCCTAACCGTTACCCTAACCCTAAACTGTATCGTAACGCTAACCCTAACCCTAACCAAATCCTAATCTGTACCGTAACCCTAAACCTAACCCTAACCCTAAATCATATACTAACCTCTACCATAACCCTACCCCTAAACCTAACCCTCACCTATACCATAAACCTAACCCTAATCCTAACCCTAACCTGGATGGTAACAATAACACTAACACTAACCCTAACCCTAACTAGTATCGTAAACCTAACCCTAACCCTAGCTCTAAACCTAACCTGTACCCTAATCCTAACCATAACGCAAACTCTCTGGCAAACCTAACCCAAACGCTAACACTAACCCTAAACCTAACCTTGACCCTAACCTGTAACGCAACCCTAACCCTAACTCTAACCCTAACCCTGACCGTAAGCTCTACAGTAATCCTAACCCTAACCCTACGGTAACCCTAACCCTATCCTATACGGTAACCCTAACCCTAAACCTAACCCTAAACCTAACTTGTACCGTAACCCTACCCTAACCCTAACCCTAACCCTAATGCTAACCTGTACCGTAACCGTAACCCTAACCCTAACCTGTACCGCAACCGTAACCCTAACCCTAACCTGTATGGTAATGCTAACTCTAACCCTAACCGTGCCCTGTACCACAACCCTAAACCTAACCCTAAGCCTAAACCCAACCCTGACCCTAACCTGTACGGTAAACCTAAAACTAAACTTAACCATAACCCTAAACCTAACTTGTACCATAACACTACCCTACCACTAACCCTAAACCTAACCTGTACCATAACCCTAACCCTAACCCTAACCCTAACACTAACCTCTACCATAAACCTGACCCTAAACCTAACCCTACACTGTACCATAACACTAACCCTAACCCTAACCCTAAACTGTACCGTAACACTAACCCTAACCTTAACCCTAACTCTAAACATAACCTGTACCCTAACACTAAACCTAACTCTAAACTCTGTGGCAAACCTAACCCTAACCCTAACAATAACCCTAACCCTAACCTGTACCGTGAATCTAAACCTAAACCTAATCCTATCCCTAACCCTAAACAGTACCGTAAACCTAACCATAACCCTGCCCCTAACAGTAACCCTAACCTGTACCGTAACCCTAAACCTAACACTAACACTCACCCTAAAGCTAACCTATACCGTAACCCTTACCCTAACCCTAACCCTAACCTGTACCAAAACCCTAACCGTAAACCGAAAGCTAACCTGTACCGTAAGCCTAAACCTAACCCTAAATCTAACCATAACCTGTACCTTAAACCTAACCGTAAACCTAACCCTAAACTGTACCGTAACCCTAACCCTAACCCAACCCTAACCCTAATCCTAACCTATAACTTACCCTTAAACCTTACCCTAACCCTAACCCTAACCTGTACAGCAACTGTAATCCTAACCCTAACCCTAACTCTAACCTCTACGTTAACCCTAAAACTAAACCTAACCCTAAGCTGTACCGTAAACCTAACCCTAAACTAACCCTAACCCTAAACTTAACTCTGACCCTAGCTGTACGGTAATCTGAACCCTAACCCTAACCCTAACCCATACCTGTACCGTAAACCTAACACAAACACTAACCCTAAACCTAACCGGTAAGGTAACCCTAACCCTAACCCTAAACCTAAAACTAACCTGTTCCGTAATCCTAAACCTACCCCTAAACCTAACCCTAACCTGTACCGTAACCCTAACCCTAACCCTAACCCTAACCTGTAGTGTAACCCTCAACCTAACCCTAATCCTAACCCTAACCCTAACCCTCACCCTAACCTGTACCGTAACCCAAACCCTAAACCTAACCCTACCAGTAACACTAACCGACACCTGTACGGCTACCCTAACCCTAACCCTAACCCTAACCGTAACCATAACCCTAACGCTAACCCTAAAACTAAACATAACCTGTACCATAACCCTAACCCTAAACCTAAAACTAAACCTAACCCTAACCTGTACCGTAACACTAACCCTAACACTAACCCTAATGCTAACCTGTACCGTAACCGTAACCCTAACCCTAACCTGTACGACAACCCTAACCCTACCCCTAACCTGTATGGTAACGCTAACCCAAACGCTAACCTTAACCTGTACCGCAACCCAAAACCTAACCCTAAGCCTAAACCCAACCCTGACCCTAACCTGTACGGTAAACCTAACACTAACCCTAACCCTAACCCTAAACCTAACTTGTACCATAACACTAACCCTAACCCTAAACCTAAACCTAACCCTAACCTGTACTGTAACCCTAACCCTATCCTAGCCCGAACCTCTCCTGAAACCCTAACCCTAACCCTAACCTGTAACGTAACCCTACCACTAAACCTAAACCTAACCTCTACTGTAACCCTAACCCTAATCCTAACACTAACCTGTATCATAACCATAACACTAACCCTAAACCTAACCTGTAGTGTAACACTAACCCTAACACTAACACTAACACTAACCTGTACCATAACCCTAACACTAACACTAACCCTAACCTATCCCTAACTTGTACCGTAAACCTAACCCTAACCCTAAAACTAACCCTACGCTGTACCGTAACCCTAAGCCTAACCTTAACCCTAGCTCTAAAACTAACCTGTACCCTAACCCTAACCATAACCCTAAACTCTATGGCAAACGTCACCCTAACCCTACCACTAAACCTAACCCTAACCTGTACCGTAACACTAACCCTAATCCTAACAATAATCCTAACAATAAACTGTACCATAATCCAAAACCTCACCCTAACCCTAACCTGTACCGTAACACTAACCCTAAACCAAATCCTAAACCTAAACTCTACCCTAACCCTACCACTAACCCTAACGATAACATGTACTGTAACCCTAAACCTAACCTAACCTTAGCACTAAACTGTACCATAACACTAACTTTAACACTAACCCAAAACCCTAACCCTAACCCTAAACCTAAAACTACGCTATATCGTAACCTAACCCTAACCTGTACCAAAACCCTAATCCTAACCCGAAAGCTAACCTGTACCGTAACCCTAAACGTAACCCTAAATCTAACCATAAACTGTACCTTAAACCTAACCATAACCTAACCCTAAACTGTACCGTAACCCTAACCCTAACCAAACCCTAACCCTAATCCTAACCTATACGTTACCCTTAAACCTAACCCTAACCCTAGCCCTAACCTGTACAGCAACTGTAATCCTAACCCTAACCCAAACCCTAACCTCTACGGTAACCCTAAAACTAAACCTAACCCTAAGCTGTACCGTAAACCTAACCCTAAACTAACCCTAACCCTAAACCTAACTCTGACCCTAAGCTGTACGGTAATCTGAACCCTAACCCTAACCCTAAACCATACCTGTACGGTAAACCTAACACTAACACTAACCCTAAACCTAACCGGTAATGTAACCCTAACCCTAAACCTAAACCTAAAACTAACCTGTACCGTAACCCTAACCCTAAACCTAACCCTACCCTGTAACGTAACCCTAACCGTTACCCTAACCCTAAACTGTATCGTAACGCTAACCCTAACCCTAACCAAATCCTAATCTGTACCGTAACCCTAAACCTAACCCTAACCCTAAATCATATACTAACCTCTACCATAACCCTACCCCTAAACCTAACCCTCACCTATACCATAAACCTAACCCTAATCCTAACCCTAACCTGGATGGTAACAATAACACTAACACTAACCCTAACCCTAACTAGTATCGTAAACCTAACCCTAACCCTAGCTCTAAACCTAACCTGTACCCTAATCCTAACCATAACGCAAACTCTCTGGCAAACCTAACCCAAACGCTAACACTAACCCTAAACCTAACCTTGACCCTAACCTGTAACGCAACCCTAACCCTAACTCTAACCCTAACCCTGACCGTAAGCTCTACAGTAATCCTAACCCTAACCCTACGGTAACCCTAACCCTATCCTATACGGTAACCCTAACCCTAAACCTAACCCTAAACCTAACTTGTACCGTAACCCTACCCTAACCCTAACCCTAACCCTAATGCTAACCTGTACCGTAACCGTAACCCTAACCCTAACCTGTACCGCAACCGTAACCCTAACCCTAACCTGTATGGTAATGCTAACTCTAACCCTAACCGTGCCCTGTACCACAACCCTAAACCTAACCCTAAGCCTAAACCCAACCCTGACCCTAACCTGTACGGTAAACCTAAAACTAAACTTAACCATAACCCTAAACCTAACTTGTACCATAACACTACCCTACCACTAACCCTAAACCTAACCTGTACCATAACCCTAACCCTAACCCTAACCCTAACACTAACCTCTACCATAAACCTGACCCTAAACCTAACCCTACACTGTACCATAACACTAACCCTAACCCTAACCCTAAACTGTACCGTAACACTAACCCTAACCTTAACCCTAACTCTAAACATAACCTGTACCCTAACACTAAACCTAACTCTAAACTCTGTGGCAAACCTAACCCTAACCCTAACAATAACCCTAACCCTAACCTGTACCGTGAATCTAAACCTAAACCTAATCCTATCCCTAACCCTAAACAGTACCGTAAACCTAACCATAACCCTGCCCCTAACAGTAACCCTAACCTGTACCGTAACCCTAAACCTAACACTAACACTCACCCTAAAGCTAACCTATACCGTAACCCTTACCCTAACCCTAACCCTAACCTGTACCAAAACCCTAACCCTAAACCGAAAGCTAACCTGTACCGTAAGCCTAAACCTAACCCTAAATCTAACCATAACCTGTACCTTAAACCTAACCGTAAACCTAACCCTAAACTGTACTGTAACCCTAACCCTAACCCAACCCTAACCCTAATCCTAACCTATAACTTACCCTTAAACCTTACCCTAACCCTAACCCTAACCTGTACAGCAACTGTAATCCTAACCCTAACCCTAACTCTAACCTCTACGTTAACCCTAAAACTAAACCTAACCCTAAGCTGTACCGTAAACCTAACCCTAAACTAACCCTAACCCTAAACTTAACTCTGACCCTAGCTGTACGGTAATCTGAACCCTAACCCTAACCCTAACCCATACCTGTACCGTAAACCTAACACAAACACTAACCCTAAACCTAACCGGTAAGGTAACCCTAACCCTAACCCTAAACCTAAAACTAACCTGTTCCGTAATCCTAAATCTACCCCTAAACCTAACCCTAACCTGTACCGTAACCCTAACCCTAACCCTAACCC